>PVJO010001639.1:0-166062 GCA_004026905.1 Hystrix cristata | reverse complement strand
ACTGAGCCACCTCCCTGGTGTAACCCATCCCCCGTTTGTCAGTTTGTTTTGACTTTTGGTTTTGTTGTTGTTGGAGACAAAGTCTCACTCATTTGCTAAATTGTCTAGACTGGACTCAGACTTGCAATCCTCCTGTCACTAGAGAGCTGGCAGTACAACGTCTAGCCTCTTCCTGGGTTTTTCTCTTAGTGCTTGTTTAAGAATTTTACATCTTTTAATGTAACACAACCTACCTTCCAACAGATTTATAGGAACTCCAAAAGAGTATAAGTTGATATATTCCCTCCTCATAGGTTTATTTCCATATATTTGATAAGCCCCACATTACATTTTAATTTGTATTTAAACTAAATCATAAACTCTTTGCAGAAATAACTGCCCAATAAATATTTGCAAGTGAAACAATACAAATGTACATGAAAAGACAATGTTTTTATTTTGTAATTAGTACTGCCATTAGGGGTCAGACCTAGAATGTCCCCAGACGCCGCATGTGTTCAGAGCTGGGGCACCATGTTCACCACTGAATCAATCCCCTCAGGAGTGTGTACTGAGTATGCTATTAGAAGGTGGGGGCAGCTTGGAAGAGGCCACTACAATGAGTCTGACCAGGGTACATGCTCTCCTCGGGCCCTCTCTTCTCACCCTGCTTCCTGATTGGCCAGACTTGAGCAGCTTTCTTCCACCAGACCCTTCCAAGATGCTTTTTCTCTCTTGGGGCCAGCACCAAGAACTGAAAATATGACCAAAATAAACCTCGTCTGCAAGCTGCAGGTCTCAGAGATGGGAAAGTGACTAATAGTTTTTGTGCTCTTCCTTACAAAAGACTACAAAGGGTTTGGTAGAAACATTTTTGAAGATGTCAAATGAAGTGAATAGATTTGTTTTAATATGCCTGTTTGTTAATTCCTTTATCTATGCTAGTTCACTTCCAATTGACTTTTTTCGTCATCATGCCTCATATTTTCCTGCTTCTTTGTCTAGGCTGATATCTTTTGAATAGATGCCAGGCATTGCGAACTTTACCTTGTTGAATGCTGAATAGTTTTTTATACACACAAATGGTGAACACAATACATGGAGAATATTTAAATTCCTTAAAAATGTATTACATTAAAAGACACATTGCAATTAATCCCCCCGAAAATACTCCCCCTTGCCTTGAACACAGCTATTTCATCATTCTTTGCACTTTCTGAAACAGTTCTGGAAGTCTTCTTTCATGAGTGTCTTTAGGAGTTGTGATAAAATCATAAAATACGGCAGATGCTGCTGCTATTGCCATCCAACAGAAAGCCAAGGTTGTAAAAACATTACCCTGTGTCCTCGTCCACTCCATTCACCAGCTTTGGCACTATGCTACTTCTGGCTCTTCCTCGATGTCAAGATGACCATGAAAGGTAAGCATTTTAAAGGATTCATGACACTGAGCTAGCCACAAAAATATAACTAGTGACACTCATGAAAAAAGCCTTCCAGTTCTGCTTCAGAAAGTGGCAAGA
The DNA here is from genome assembly GCA_004026905.1 of Hystrix cristata. Taxonomy (NCBI): domain Eukaryota; kingdom Metazoa; phylum Chordata; class Mammalia; order Rodentia; family Hystricidae; genus Hystrix; species Hystrix cristata. Next base: position 164,560 of record PVJO010001639.1, on the reverse strand, counting down.
GGGATGGGATAAGTATGCTTTAAGTAAGAAGTATTTTGGGGAGAATTAATGGCAGTGTGTCTTTTACTATAATAAATTTAAATATTCACCGTATTTTCCGATAGGCCTCATATTCTTGAACCTCATCTTGGAACACAATTGAGTTATATGTTAGCAATTTGATTCTTTGAGTCTTTTACTATTTCTTTGGTGGGGTCAGCATAGTATTTAACTGAGCCACAGTTACATCCAATTCCTGAGGCGAACCACTTCTGAGGATTCTAACACCAAAGAACTGTAACGTTTCCACTCTGCCTTTCTGGAGCATGCGCTCCAAAAATATCAAAACCTATTTCTTCTCATTCTTTTCAGCAATTCTTTCACCTGCTTAGGTTAGTATCCTTGAATTCACATTCTGATCAGTATTGTACTGGTTTCTGGGGAGGAGCCCCTGTGGATCTCCAGAATTTCCTCCATTATGTTCACGATATTCTGTCCTATGAATGGTCCCCAGCCTCTTGGCTCTTTTCAAGTTGGCAAGTCGGCCAGGTGTAGTCTGGGTTCCCACTCCATGATCCATTACCTGAAACTCTCAAGGAAATAATCCAGGACAGCAAGAGCTTGCTTTAATTATCTTGCCTGGTGATGCTCTGATATAATCATGTCCCTCAGCATATGTCACTCACTAATTTGTTTTCTTTAACTCAACAATAAAACTTCCATGTTGTTTTCTGTATTGGTACATGTGGGATTAACTCATTTTTAAGTTACTGAATAGCATTCTGTACTTTGAATACAATGTGATTTTCCATTCTTCTTCCTGACGAACATTTTAATTTTCCAACTAATTTACTATTGTAAACTAGATGTGGTGAATGCCCACATAGTACATGCTTCTTTATGCAAATATGGGTATTCCTCGAGGGTGGAGAATAATGAGTGGCATTCAAATTTTATAGTCAAATTATTCTTCATGGTGGCTTCACGCTCACCCAGAAAATTACAGAAGCACTATTGCCACACAGCCCCACATCTAGTTAATATTTAAAATATTAAATTTTCTAAACTTATGCATTAAATATCATTTGTATTTCCTCTCCACTAAAATGTCTGTTTATGTATCTGTTCATTTGCCATTGAATTGTGTGTTTCCTTATTTTTCATTAAGGCATGTGCACATATAGTCATGCATTGCTGGAGCACAGAGATACTTTCTGAGTGAGATGTACGGCCATCGACTAGATGCTGTGACACAAACCTAGATGGTTGGGACCCTGGACACTGGACACAGCCTCGTGATGCGATCCAGAGATGCAGTAACATGAGATGTGTGAGGGTGTCGCGAGCACAACACAAAAGAATGTTTCACAGTAAACTTTCATAAGTAAGAATCTACTCCAAAATAGTAAGAAAAAGAATAGTATAATAAATAAAAATCCAGTAGCAGTCATTTCTTACTATTTTCAAGTTTTAAGGATTGTATGTGTTTTACTTCTACATGACTGGCAGTGTAGTAAGTTTATTTACATTAGCATCATCATGAACACTGAAGAAACGTGCTGTTCTGTGACAATTATGACGGCTGTGTCGTCGCGAGGCTACAGGAATGTTTCAGCTTCATTGCTATCATATGGGAACGCCGTTACCCACGTGGTCTCCCAGAGAACAAAACTTTGTGTGATGCATCAATATGGGCAGGTATGTATATATACAGAGATATACAATTATTGTAAAATATATTTTGTATATTCTTACGTATTTCTATATTCCAAAGTATTTGTGTAAAAGTGCTAAATAGTATGAATATTTTTACTCAGAATTTCACTTTTTGTTTCTGATATAACATTTTACTTCCTGAAACGTCATAAACACATATTAAGATATTTTCTTCTGTCGTGTTTTGTGTTCGAATTTATATATTTCAGCTTAGAATGCGCCAGCATATATATCTGTGAAAGGCGAGCTCTAGGCTCGAAGTTTTTTATCCTTCAACTGTATGGGCAGCTGCCTCACTGAAATCAATTGAACAACCCATCCCTTCCTCACCGGTTTGAAAAGCCCTCACTGTGTACAGTATTCTCGGAGGCGCGCCATAGCTTTTGAAGAAATTCATTTATGTCATCCTAGCGGTGATGCTGTGAGGTAAGCCCAGTGAATAGTATTAGAACTCCCCTTTCTATCTGAAGAAAATGAGGCTTAGAATTTTTATATCAGGTTAAGAAGCACTCAAGAAACTCAGCAGGCTTTCAAACACCAGGCTTTGGCCTTCAAATCCCGAGCATCTTTCCTCACTCCAGAGTCATACCCAGCTTGCTTCTCTCACATCTTGATTGTAGCTTTTAAACCACGTCAAGATATAGACAGAGTGATTCTACTTTCTCTAATAACCGTAACGACTCATAACTAAATTTTGATCTCAGGTATTTCCACCATTTGACAGTATGTTAAAAAAAAAATCATGTCTCTCTATAGATCTCATTTCCTGAGGCCTGGGGACAGAGGTACAAATTGGTTTGTTTAATTCTTAAGCATGTGCATAGGAATTAAATAATCTTAATTCAGAAGCTTATCTACCATACGTGGTGAACTTCTTTTCCTTTCTGTGCAGGTTTATAGAGCTTGAAAGATACAGCTGAACGAAGCTGGAAGGAAGAATGAAATCGTTCAGCTGCATCTAAGAACACAGTCCCAGAAGCTTTTGATCTTTAATGAAAGAGCACCTGTAAACGATTGTGCATCCCCATCCATTTTCGCCCAATGTGATTGATGACTAAGTGAAATGTGGGTTCATTAAAAATAAAAGCAAAGCAATTATAAGGACAGAGACACGAAGATCGACACCCATTATCAGTCCAAGGAAATGGTGTGCTAAAGAAGTATTTGCTTTTCAACTAGTTTCAATCTACTGCAGGCTATGAAATGATAATCCCTGCTTATTTTTTTTTCCAGTAAATGTCAGCTGTGTCATTTCTGTTTACAGACCAGTGGGTTTCAATCTTGAAATGTTTATTCTCTGCCTCTATTATAGAAAGAAAAAGATTTTCTTAGCTTGCCTCTGGGAAAGCAATATTGTCTGCATTTGTATTCTGAACTAGACTAAGGGAAGAAACATTGAAACAGGGAATTATTCTATGTATCTGATTGGATTGCAGCTTTGAGAGACCACAAAAAGACTTCATGCTAAAAACAAAAATTGAAAGAGTGAGAAAGTGGAATAGATTATGTACTTTTCCTCTGTAGGACAAAGATAACATCCAGAGTGGAAAATACATAGATACATTATTTGCAACATTGCCTAGTTTTGCTTTTTTTAAATCTCAACCACTCTTCTAATATATTTAGCTGTATATCCACTTTTGGACCCAGATATGAATATATTGATCATCATGCATTTTTCTACCCAGGTTTTTAAAGCCTACTCATTAAATATTATGTACCTAAATTTGTAGAGAAACAAAAGGGGTTATAAATATATTACTGCAATGTATTTCATTATTGCAAAGACAGCTTTTCCCCAAGTGGAAGCATAAGACATGCCTAATAATTCCAACCATCCAGACAGTCATCTTGATCCTGGTAAAAACAGAATTCTGGCAAAAAAAATGAACTCAACATGAATTTTTCTTAGTTGACAAAACCCAACTGTGGTTAAGTAGTATCACTTTTGTCAGAATTGAGACAGATTGTTTCCTTAAATGTCTTTTTGCTGGACTTTGCATAGTATTGTGGACTGTGTGTTTGCAGCAGGAAATATTTTTTAATAGTTTATGCTTTTCACTAAGTCATCCATACTCACTTTTAAATATTTTGAAACTACTGAAGAAAGAGAAACAAATTTATTATGTTACCTCTTCGAATTAAGGGCTACAAAGAACGAAATCACAGTTAGGAGAAATAAGCCAGACTCAGAAATACAAGTAGCACATCTTTTCTTCTTGCAGGACACATGAAAGACACATGAGAGTTCAAGGGCTTCTACTGGAGAAGGGGTGATAAGGGAGGGTACTGTAGGGTGCAGATGAGAAAAGTATGTTATAGAAATGTATGCAAATGACACTATGAAACATATTACTCTATATAATCAAGATACCCTAATTCTGAAAAGTGTGCTGTGAATGCTTTGGTAAAATTCCTTTAAGTCTATGTCTTTGTTAATTTGGATTTCTTAGTATTATATAGTCAGAATAGACTAGGTACAGCTATACATCTTGCGTATTTTACTTTGCTTTATGGTATAAATTTTAATGTCAATAAATGTTTTAAAACTCAAAAGTTTCTTTTGGAATATGCAAATACTTTTAATGACATTGTAGTTTTAATAAAATGGTTGTACAATAATTTATTTAGTCATTCCTTGGGAGAAATTTAGTTTTTAAAATATGTTTTTAAATTATACATAGAAGTACAATAACCTCTATGCAAACTTGACAGTTTCAGAGAAATAAAATCGCTGGGCAAGAGAGCCTGGGCATTGCTAAGGTCTTTGATCAACAATGACGGTTGATTTACGTCATGTTTGCCACAAGCGCTGGAGGGTGCCCTGTGACTTTGATCCTGAGACGGGGTGACACGGTGATGGCTTTCCAGGTGAACCCTGAGTGACTGTTCCACACATTGTCTGAAACTTCCGTGGCTGGAAGAACAGAGGAATAAGAGAGTTGATGTTTGGATCTTTCAAAGTGATTGAAAGAAATGATAGAAACTCTAATATTAGAAACTTATTTTTCAAGAGTTGTGCTTTCTCCAAGAAAAGAATCCAAACAGAATAAATCTCAAAGACGATAAGAGCATGTACTTTTCACCTCTGGTGCTTAAGCTTTATAGACATGTGTGCAAGGGGGGACTATGCTGTTTATCATGTTTCTCTCTGTCTCCCTTACACACACACACACACACACACACACACACACACACACACTCTGACTATTCCCTTTTCCAAATCCTTCACATTCTGCAGATTTTATTCTACACTTGATATTAATTTTTATTTTAGTTTTAGTCTGAAGAATTGGAAGGTCACATGAATATTTTCCACGGGCCCCTGCCATCACTTTCTTGGACAGCTCCATCCTCCCAACAGACATACAAAACTTTTGAAGTAGAAAATATGTGACATAAAACACTTTCTGAGGGTAATTTCCGGGTAATTAGCCAGTACATAAGTAATCAGTATCAAAACAGTATGTATATACACCCCAAAACTGAACATATAAGAATCCATTTGTAAAAATATTTCCCCTGTATCGCTAGCGATGGAAGCAGCATTTCCATTTGTGCCCCATCATTCTGTTTTATTGTGGGTGCTCAGAAAATTATAACTGTCAGGAGGAAAATAGAGAATTTTCAGTGATTATTACAATGATTCTGTGGGTTTAAAAACGTTCATGTGCACAAAACTTCTCATGGATCTAAATGTAACTTTATTTTTTAGAGTGATCATTTTATATGTTCCTATATAATTTAGTTTTTTTTTTTTCTTAAATCATGTAAATGAGAAATTGAATATACACTAAAGTTTCCTTTGGATTTTTTAAACATGATTACTAAATTGTAAATTAGGTTCCGAATTTTCATTTGAAAATAAAGTAGAATTGAAAGTTTAAGAGATCATATATTGAAACACCACCAGGTCATAATTATTGGAACTATATATTTTTTTTAAAAAGCAGAGTTGCAAGAACTATGTTGAAAGGTGTAGAAGCTGGAAAATTAACCTCCTTACCTTCAAAGTGTGGCAGGGAGAGCTGCATCTGTGTTTATTACAAATTGACTCTTTAAAAACCTTTTCAAGTTTCTTCACTGCAAATAGACAAGGAACAGCTCGGACAATCAATGTGGCCTAAACTGAAAATTCCAGCCCTCTTTATCTGCCAAACCTGCATTTTCTCCACTGTCCCCAGGTGATTTAGTCTGCAGTCCACACTGGATTACCCCTGACTGCAGGTTGACAGTGTCTCTAAGACCTGAATTTCCTTCCCTCCCACAGCCAAACACCAGTCTTTACTGCCGTTTTTCATGAGCATTCACAGTACACAACCTTTCTCTAAATCCCGCGTTCTCTAAATCATTCTGCATGATTAGACCACCTGAACCACCCAATCTTTCTGTACCCACTTTTGATTTTTTTCTGTCTCATATTTCTGAAATGGTATCAGTTATTCCTCTGTTGCACAAAGATGATCATATTCTCCTGCCTCCAACCATCTGGTAGCTAACTATTGCTCTGAAAATAATCTTGATGCAACTTAAGAAATGCTTTATAATCACCTTTATTCTGAATCCAACCTCAAGTCTGGTGTCTTGTATAGCCACTAACCTCCAGTTCCACTCACATCCCAAGCACCTGGCCTTGCCCAACTCTTACAGCTATTCTAACCACCTTTCAATTTAAATCATAACACAGACTTTCACCTCTCTGGGCATGTGCATATGATTCGCTCTCCCAGAAAATCTCCTCCCATCCAAACCACAGCAAGGATATTACCTTTTTCAAATTCAACAAAACATTTCCCAAGTTGAATTTTAGGTAAGCCTGGCAAATTTAACAACAACAACAACAAAAAAAAAAAACAAAAAAAAAAAAAACAGAAGATATAGACTACCTTTTAGTTGCAGCAAAACATCAAATATTTTATTATAAATATATCCCATGTGGTATTTGAAACATATACTAAGAAGCATTCACTGTTTACATAAGGTTCAAATTGAACTTAATACCCTATATTTTACCTGGTGACCTTAATTCTATTGCATAAAACCAAACAGAATTAAATTAGTAATCAATGAATAAAATACTTCTAAAAATTCCTAAATACTTAGAATCTAAGTAACACAATTCTAAATGTTCAATGGTCAAAGGAAAAAATGAAGCAATTGCAAAGTGTTTGAAAAGAATAAAAATGAAATATAAAAATAGTTAATACTTGCAACGCTCCTCAAAAATCTAGATGTAACACTGCTGAATGAAATTTTTGCTAATCAAATCCAACAATGTATGTGATTGATTCTTCAGTGTAACCCAGTGGGATTTATCCCAGAAATGTAAGGTTGATTTAACATTTGAAAATGAATTGGCATAATTTATCACACTGCCAAATAAAAAATGAAAACATATTATCATATGAATAGGTGCAGAAAAACAAAGTCCAATATCTATTCCCAACCTAAAAACTCTCAGTAAACATGGAAAAAGGAGAATTTTCTCTGTCTCAATTTGATAATAGGCACCTAAGAATAACCTACAACTAATACCATATATGCTAGCAAATGATTAAATGTTTTCTAAGGTCAGAAACAAGACATTTCACTCCTTCCTCTTCTCTTGAACGTTGTACGAGAAATTCTAGCTTTTGCAATTATACAAAGAAAATTAAAAGAGAAATAAATGGCATTCACATTAGAAAAGAAGTGAAACTATCTTTATTCACATACAATGAAAATCTATTTGCAAAATACAGTGGAACCTATTAAAGGTCCTCTGGTAAGTGCATTCAGCAAGACTGCAGAACATATAATTACAAAATACGTGAATACGAAAATCACTGTACTTTTACTTGATGCACAAAAAAATCAGAAATTGAAATTAAGTAGAACTATTAATAATAATACTTACTCTATGAGTTAAATACTTAGGGATAAACTGAAGAAAATGCACGCAAGAGGTCTACACTGAAAACCACATAGTATTGTTGAGAGAAACTAAAGAATATCTAAATTAATGGGGAGTGTATTAGTCTGCTTCTCACCATATAACAAAATAGCCTGGCACAGGCTACGTGTGAATAACCACTTTATTTTGTTCTGCCTGACCTCTGGTGAGGGTGGTGAATGGATTGGCAGGGCAGACCTGGGTTTTTTACAACCACTCTTTTGAGAGAACAATCAAAGGGATTGCAAGAGACGTGCCTGATGCCTTTTTGACATAAGACCCACTCTATGACCCTCCTCTCAAATTTCTACTACCTCCCAAGAGCGCCTCCCTGAGGACCAAGCCCGAATCTTGTGGACCCCTGAGAAACACAATCCATTCCCAAACCATTGTTATTAATGTATTAATTCTTCTCAAACTGATCTAGAGATTTAACACATTTCTAGTGAAATTCTTAGTAAACTTTTCTGTACAAGTTGAAAAGGTGAATATAAAATTCATATGGAAGGGAAAGGACCTAGATAGCCAAAGTGATTTTGAAAAAGAATAAGTTTTTAATATTTTCCTCATTACAATTTTAAATGCTGTTTGAATAGCTAAATGCTTAACAGTACAAATTATTAAGGTTTGTTTGGCTTTGATTTTAAAAGTTAACACCACTTCTATGAAAAAAGAAATTTATAAAATGAGTGTAGAGATTATTTGGTTTTATTTTTATAGAAAACATATATAAAATTTAAATTTGCTTTACTTTTCTTTTTAAAAGTTTTATTGGAGACTACTTAATACACAAATAACTGTACTTGATGTGTAGGATTTGGTGACTACGGACATGTGCGAACACCCAGGATGCTACCATCATTACTAAGGAACTAGACACTCCAACAGCTTTCTCCTGTCCCTCAGTTTTTGGTTTGCATTTGTTTGGCTCCCTTGTTTATTTTATATTATTTCATTTGTAGTAAAACACTTAACATGAACTTTGTTGGTTTCATTTACCAAAAAATATCTGTCAATGCAGAAAGCAAATTAGATCAAGACCAAACCAATAACTATATAAATAGTTTAAAAAGTTAAAGCTAGAACACAACATCAAAATATTAAAAATGTTGGCCTTGGCAAACCATCCAGTATTTTGATTTTCTTTTTTTTTTTAATATTTTTTGCTCATATCTGAAAACAGCTAAGGATAAAACAGGTAAAGCAGATTTCTGATGTCTTAGTGCTTCATGTTCAGTCTATTCTGTATAGGTTTTTTCAATTTTTGTAAACCATTAACTGAATGGCATCATTAACAAAAGTATTTATTTTATGGTACAAAAACAGTAAACATAACTGTAACTATTTTGTTAGCTTCGAATTTATGATGTATGATGTTACTAAAGTCCTAATTAGATTATGATGACCCAGTTTCTCTTTAAACAATAAATTCCTTCCTCTCTCTCCCTCTCTCATCCTTCCTTCTCCCACAGATCCAGGCCAATTGCCAGCAACATGTCTCTTCTCACTGAAGAACGGGACAGCTGTGTGTCTTCTCCTAGTAGCCCACGAGCTCATCAGTGGCCATGCCCTTCACCTGCTTATGTCACTTCTGCTTAGAAGAACGTGTGGCTCTTAGTAGCTATTCAATTCATGTGTACAGCACAGATGTGCTGTCTTTAATAATTTCTGTCAATATCGCCTTTGTTTCTTGGTGTGGAATAAGACACCATGGAATTTACATTTGTAGGATGTGTCATGGAAGTAGAGACAGATGAAAGGAGTTGGTGAAATTTGAAAACATAAAAACACTCTCTCAAGAAACAATTATTCCTCAAAGAAAACATACTCCTGGCAGAGGTGTTTCGGCAGAGTAGTGAAAAATAAAGTGCTCGATAATTCTAGAAAACAAAGGTAGGCCTTAGAAGGAGTTTTGCTGAACCTGTTCAGATAAAGTCACGTAAATATTCTCTTCAATTTTCCACTTATGTATTATTTTCCTGGCTTTAGTAGCAATTTCCCCATAACCTGAAAAATATTTAACAACCTGTTAGAAAATACTAGTGATTTTTAATTAAATGCTACTTTATGCAAATTAAAAATTTTAAAAGCCGATTTGTCCATTCTACTTCTACAGAAATAGGAAATGGAGGGACTGGGGATTTAGCTCAAGCGGTAGGGTGCTTGCCTAGCAAGCAAAAGCCCTGAGTTCAATCCCCAGGACCCAGCCCCTTAAAAAAAGAAAGAAATAGAAGTATTACTGACAGGACTCCGGGGGTCTTGGGGGGGAACCCCCCCATGGGAGTGTCACCGAGATGGTGCTTAGCCGGGCAGGACTCCCGCTCAGAAGGTTGAAGGAGAGTCAGATTGAGACCACAGTGCCAAAGAGAAGGTAACTTTTAATAAAGCAAAAGCAAGTACAAAGCTGCTTTGTCTCAGTGAGAGAAGCAGGGGCACCCAAAACAGCCACCGTCGGGCACAGGCTTATAGGTCTTGACTGGGGCCCACCCTGACTTTCTCAACTGAGGGTGTCACTGCTCTTTTGGTCAATTGGCTCATTACTAGGGAACATGGGGAAGGGTCTCTGGGGACTTTTCACTAGGGTCTGGGGTCAAGTTTTCTTTTTTCTAACTTCTGTAAAGGCAGTCTTGTGTAGAGAGGAAATGTGACCACAGGCTGTCATTCTCGCTGGTAGTGTCAACCACAAATGACTGTAGACTGCCATTCTCGCTGGCAGCGTTAACCACCTGAGCTGCTGCAACCTGTTTTTGCTCTTTATAAAGTGCCCTATTTCTCTTCTCGGGGCCGGGCAGTGGGGGGCGGATCTTGTTCTAGCCCTGCCTAACATCCCCCTGCCCCTACATTACCTGTGGCTAGGGAACGTTATATAATAATTTTGGTTTCAAACAAGAAGATGTCTCTCAATTTTTATTTCCTTACGCTGGTCTCCTCCTTTATGCTCCTGTTTTATCAGCTCTACATACCATTATGCACCAGGATCATGTGAATAAAGATGGCTGTCTCTCCTGGATCCAAAAGAAATCGAATCACAACAAATCTGCCTTAAGTTCACCCTAGGGAAACAGAGTCAGACGAAGTTTCCACATGGGAAGCTTGTTGGACAGTGATTTGGAGAGCAGCTGTGTAAAGGAGGGAGGGAAGCAGAAGAGGGGAGGGACTGAAGTCGTGCAGCAGGCAAGTCACAAAATCCTCAGTACTCACGCAGGAGGAAGCAAAGCGAGGAAGGCCCTTCTGAATGTTCCCAGTATGAGCATCGTACCTGCGCGCTGGCCGGGCGGCGCTCACCCTGCGGTCCCAGGAAGCCGGTACTTGGATGAGGAAATGCTCTGTGGTCTGTGCTGTGAACCATCAGCAGGGAACACTCATGGAAACTGGGAGATGGACCCAGATCCCAACAGAGATGTGACTAGCAACCCTCAGCATTCATCAGAAAGTCTCTTATAATGTTTGTAAAATTTCCTGAAGATTTGAAGTTTGAATGCTAGAAAAGACCCTCTACTGAACTGCCTGCCACTTTCTTTCTCCTCTGTCCTTTCTTCTTTTTGTTTTACTATTCCCCTTCCTCCTTCATTCTCTTCTCCTCTTCGTGCTATCAAGAGAGTATCTACTTTTACTACTGGTGGTATTTCCACACTCAGGGGAAAAAACAAAGAACAAAGTACATCGAAATACAATGATTCTTCTATAGCCATTGTATATACTTAGCCCATGAAATAAAAAGGAAATTAGAAATTAACATATTACAAGACTATTAACAGGCAAATCATAGTTTTGACAGAACATTCCTGTCTTAGAAAATTTCTTATGGGCTTCATTGAAGAAAAGCTGTTGCTGGAAGCGGCCTTTATCATTTGGACTCTCTGCTCACCATTTTCCGTATGCATTATGATTTCATAGCCAATGCTGTCTAAGTGAGTAAAATAAAGTCTCCAGATACGGCTGGAAGACCAAACAATGGGTCTGATGAAACAGTGACCAAGTTTTATACGCACATATTTATATGAATACAATATACAAATATGGTAAAATCATAGAGAATTAGAAATTTTAAAAATGAAAAATAAAAATCATCTTTCTCATCCTGCTCAAAGTTAATCGTTCTACTCAAAATAGGTGTGGTACCTACCTGTGTCTTTCCTGTGACTTCCGAAGAATATGTTCATGCCTTCATAGATAGATACATGAGTGGACGGAGAGACAGACAGAGCTATAACTATTTTTAGGGCTGACATTCAGACAAAGGTTCATGAGAAAGTTCTAGTTGTTAACATGTGTTGATATTTACAGAAGAGTTGCTAAATTACCTGCTGCCCTAAGCAGCAAGCTGTCCTCCTCTGTGATCTGGCAGGTCCCCTAAGCTCCAGGACCTCCAGGAGTTTCAGAAAATCAACCAAAACAAGAGTACATGCCAGTACTAGCAAGAAATATTCAGTGTCCTCTTCCAGGCTTTTGTTCTGAATAGTCGGTGCCCGTGATGAGTCAGTCGTTAAATACTTTGAAAACCACAACAAATGGACAAATGTCAGAAAAGACCAAAAATAAATAATTTTAGGTAGAAGAGTCAATAGAAGCATATTTACTTTCTGTAATTGCTATAATTGACTATATTGGGTTTTAAATCCCCGTCTTATCTAGTAGTGGAGAAAAGATTCTTATCATTTTAGTGATGTTAGTGTCTTTGTTTTTGCATTTGAGTAACCCAGCAATTCCAGAGTTTTCCCTGTTTGTCATTCCTTCCTAAATATGACTTGAATTATTTGAAATATTATGTATTACTTTGGAGGCAGAGGAAGGATGGGGGAGAGGGAGAGAGAGACAGACAGAGAGAGAGATTAATCCATCCTTCTACTTTCCAGTACAGGGATTTTATTTAGCTGGGCTCTGACCATGAGATATTTCCTTGCTGCATCCTTCCCAGCATAGTTCAAGGTTCTGTCTTTGTACCACAGTCTTGTTCTTGGGAAGATGAGCCAGTATCTTTCCTGACTCACTCTCTCTTCCACTTGAACAGTCTCTCACCTACATTTTGATCTTGGCTCATCTATCCTGAAGTCTTTTTATGAAGTGCAAGTCTCCATTCTGCTGAGCATCCTGGCAGGCACATTGACTCTTAATACTAAGCTACTTTCTGTTTTTTCTAGGTGGTCCACAAGAATCTTTCTCAATTTCTGTGATCTAATATAAAGGAGACTCAAGGGTTTGAAACATGTTGCCTCTAGCTTTCTTACTGAGAAAAGCAGTAACACACCTGTACCTTTCAACAATGCCTGGCAACATAAGGGTAGGCCTTGGATTTGAAATGTGTCTTCTTCAAGCGATCAAACACCTTCGCAGCTATGCTGGGCTTAGAGCCATGCACAGGAATATCTTTCCATGTTTCAGATGGTTGATGATTAATCTATCATTCTGTTTAATTATGGCCTCCACATGACAGCTGGCCAGTTTCACTACTTTATATACTCAATCCTGGTGGATAGAGGAATGGAGTCCTTCACTTGAAAAATGAGAGGTGTACAAGTAGATAATGAGAGTCAGCTGCAGAAGAAAACCCTTCAGCTCTGGGAGACCATTTTTGTCACTTTCCCATCACTGGGTAAGATACCTAATACCCACAGCTTAAAGGAAGAGAGATTTGTTTGGCTCCCACTTTCCAATAGCCTCAGTCAGGGGTTGGCTGGTTCCAAGGCAGAAAAGGCACGGGAGAGGGAATGGCAAAGAAAAGCTGCTCGTGGTGCATCCAGAAACCAAAGAGAAAAGGGAAGAGCCAGGGACAAGGATATACCCTTCCAGATCCCAACCTCAGTAACTCTCCTCTTCAGACCAGGCTCCACCTCCTAATAGCACATCCTGCTATTAACTCATAGGTGGATTGACCCGCTGAAGAGCACAGTACCTCCATGATCTAATCCCTTTCCAAAAGCTCCATCTCTGAACTCATGAGGCTTTGGGGGGATCATTTAGATCTAAACCATAACAGAAACTTGCTCTAAACCTTAACTGTGTGGACAAAATTATGTTCCAACCAGTGCCTCTGTGTGTGTGTGGGGCATATCTTTCTGGTCAACCCCAAACCATGGACCAAAATGGAGAAGATAGGCATCCTGGGACTCCTGCTGCTGGTGGAAGGGCACCTTCTCCTCTGGATGTGGCGACGGGTATCGCTTGCCCTAAACTTCTGTAACCAAATGCCAATCATCACCAATTCGGCTTTAGCCATCTACACAAGAAATCTGGGGTTTCCATTCCAAAAACTGAAAGTAAAAACTTCTAAGTCCAACTTGTCTTGATCCAGGTAAGATAAGAGTAGTTTATATCTTTTCCTCAGAATTCTTATATATCCCCCTCCATCCACTCATTTTTAAATTGGTGGCAAGCCTCATCTCTTGGACACAACATCATTGATGTTTTGCATGAAGACACAAGATAAATGTGAGGGGCTATCTCCTGAAACTTCTCTCAGGTGGCATTTTAAATGGCTCAGCTCTTACCAGCTCTTGTATGTTCATCTCTCTTATGAACAAGTAGAAACAAATGAATAAAACAAAATCCCAGTTTAATTTATTATCATTTAAAGTGCACAACTTTAATTAGAAACAAAAACTCATACATGACAAACTTTTTCATGGGAAGTATATTTACACTGGGAGGCAATTCATAAATTTATGATTACTGAGACTCTTGCCAAACCAAAGCAGTGAATTGGATGATTTACAAATGTATTCTTCATCTAAAATTCTTTAAGGCAATATTTCTCACTTGAGGAAGAGTTTTTTCAATTATTAAATTGACCCTCAAAATCTGTTATTGATCTACACGTTTAAGTTTTTACATTCTCAACTTAGATGCACGAGTCCCTCTTTATCCATGATTTTGCTTTCTGTGATTTCAGTTTCAAGAATGGTCTGAGAAAATTACATGGAAAATTCCAGAAATTAACAATTTATGAGTTTTAACTTCCATGCCGTCCTGAGTAGACTAATGAAATATCATACCACCCAGGATGTGAATCATTTTTTGTTCTAGTAGCCATGCTATATATGCTACCCACCAATTACTCACTAGCCGTGTTAGTTATCAGATGAACTCACACTGTATCATAGTACTTGTGTTTAAGTGACTTATTTTACATAATAATGGCCCCAAAGTGCAAAAGTAGTTATAATTGTTATAATTGCTATTATTATTGCTTATTTTCATTAATCTCTTGCTCTGCCTAATTTATAAAGTGAATTTTATCATGTAGGTATCTATAGGATAAAACATACCACATCTAGGGTTTCTGAATACACTAGGAATCTTGGAATATATCCTCTGCTGATGAGAGGGGACTACTGTGTGCTGGAACTTGAAAGAGGGTCTATATTTTGTTCAGTGTGAGTTGAATACCTTTTGGGTAACTATATATTTGAACTTTAATGATGCTTTCATAATTATCTTAATTTAGAAAGTGAGAAAATGGAAATTTAGAGAAATTCAATTACCTGATGAAGGTCACATAACTAGAATGACATCATTACATCTTGTCTTCCTGGTATCAAAGCTCATTCCCTCTCTCTCTCTCTCTCTCTCTCTCTCTCTCTCTCTCTCTCTCTCTCGTGTGTGTGTCTGATGTGTTTCTAAGATTATTATATCATTTCCTGGGCTTCTTGATCTTGCCTCTTGCATTCTACAGAACCCTGTAAAGCTAAGTATTCAAGATCCTAGAAAACATTTCATGCATTTATTCATCAATATTGTAATCAGAAAACAGCATATATGGTTACTGACGCATCTCTATCCTCTCAAACTTTAATGACTAAGGGCTATCTGCTAAGAACGCCTAAGATCTTTGGTAAAAGGTTTCTTTTCTGTTTTTCTGATTTATATTATTTTTGTTTATTCAGTCTGCATTCAGGGCAAAGGAGACATAAAATAGATTAACCTTCCACGAAGCAGACTTCAGTAAATGGCAAAGAGCTGGTAAATATACACACCAGTTATTCATTCTTCAGCTGGAATAACTCTGGGGCACGTTGTATTGTCACTCACCTTGTACTCTGGGACTGAGTTCCCATTGTCTAGATTGATTGCTTGCCTGATAACCTCACATTTTTGCATCATTCCTTTGCCTTCTCTATTACATTTTCTTGCTTTATGACCAGTTTTCTGGATCATTTCCTGAGCTATCATCATTCAAATCCTTGTCACAAAGTCATATTCCTGGAGAGAAACTAAACCAAGACAAAAGCAAATTAACTACTTATCACTGTTGAGAGATCTGTGGGTACAGCAGTAAAAGAACCAAATTCCCTGACTTCGTATATCAAAAAATTATTTGCCACTTGGAAGTAGGCAAAGAGATTAATGAGTGTCCCTCCTATGGTGTCCTGGGCTTGACTTAACACCAACTAGGCTATTTTACAACTCTACTGGGACAGGGGTTAACTTGTAAACTTCTGTCCAGCGGAAATGCAAATAATTTCTGCCTAATGGAATAGATAGTGACAAAGGGTGCAATTCATGTCCTGTACCACATTAATCAATTCTGCATATAAACCTATATTCTTATCCTGACGTTTCTTTATTAAACTCCTTATTTTCACCCAGTGCATTTGAATATGTTTTAATACTATAATGGTGGTCTTATTAAAGAATAGAAAGTTTCGATGCTTGTTATTTTTACATTTGTCTGACAATAATGCTTTGCAATCGCTGAGAGATCAGACTTTAATATGAGAGATGCACAAACAACAGCCACACATAGTACATCACTTTGTAATGAGTGTTTATAAGAATAATAAAGTAGGGCAGAAGTTAGAGACTGGTGGCTCTAGGAGAGGTGCTATTTAATAGGTATATTGTTGGTGGGAAAGTGTCTAAGCAGAAACCAGAAGAGAGGAAAGGGTGGATCCTAGGGCCAAAATGTAATTATTCCAGACAAAAAGAAAGAAGGAAAAAAAAAAAAACAGCAAATATAAAGTCCTGAAACAAGACCACGGTGGGTGCCTCATCTAAAGCCTAGGTGTGTTGGGGCAGTGGAGTAGTTTGTCGGGAAAAGAAAATACCTAGAAATGACTCGTGAGAGCTGTGGTTTACTAGGCTTTACTAACGGGTGGTAACAGGCAAGCAAAAGGTTCATTATAGTTTACTAGCACGGAAGAGTTCATAGAAAACCCAATAGGTCCAACAGCATTTCTTGGCAGCTCCACAAAGAGGCCGACTCTTTAATAGCACCGCTCGGTAAATCGCATCCTGCACGCGAGCGCAGCAACAGCGGGGCCCGGAAATGCCACAGAAGGGGTCAGGGGGTCACAGCAACAGCAGTGCCAGCCAAACTTGTGAGGGACAATTACCTGACAACGGCGTCACCCAGCAAGTTTGGGGCGGCTGGTTAGATGAGTCGCTCAGTAGTAGTTTACTGTTTACTGCAGGGAGGAGGTATTGTTAGCTTGCTTTCTTTTATGACCAGTATATTAAGGAACGGTAAACTGAACAGATGGGCAGAAGGCAGCGGCTGCAGATAACACTGGTTTGCCCAGTTTTTATTGTCCTTTAGATAACACTTATCCACACTCTTCAGTCTTTGCTTACAATGTCCCCTCGACCTGGCAAGAGTCCCCTGACCACAAAGAGGGCATTTCAGGGACTGGCACTGAACATCGGAGTTCTATTTACACACTACGTACGTTCCTCCTGAATCTGAATGTCCTTATAACTTTGTCAGATCCGTCTTTCATGATGTTCCTTAGGCGATACACTGAGATGTACACTGTAAATGTCCCACATAAAACAGTACAAAGAGTACCAACCAGGGTAAAAGTAATTACACTGAATAAAAGATGTTTTAGGGAACAGGAAGAAATTACCCTCAACTGGAATTCAGATCAACCTGAGGTAACTACACAGGACCCTGTTCCAAATGTTGGTCCTATGTGTTCCCTTGTTGGAGAAGAAAAGATTGATGGTTGCGGGTCAGGGTCTTAAAGCCCCATTAGCCACATTGGAGTAAGGAAGAGGCTTAGAAGAAGTAGTTCTTAGGCTAAGTTTAGCTGAAGTCATTTTTGTTACGTTGAACCTTATGTTTCTGTAAGTGATGGCCAATATTTTAAAACATTAAGTCAGATTTATTAGGATCTGTACATTTGCACAATTATTAGAGACAAGAATTATAAAGATTTTAAGGAAAAAATAAAGTAAAACCAACAAGAACAAGATATATTTAGTTTTGAACCAAAAAACAGTTTTAGTCATACTAATTTGTATTAAAGATAATGAAAGAAAAGCTAGTCTGTTTCTAGTCTTTGTTAGAGTGTTTTTATGAATCTGATTGTAAATGTTTAAGAGAAGAATCAAAGTTGTGGAGGACAGAAGACTTACAACAGTCACGGTTAGAATTTTTATGGATTAAGTAATTGACAAGGCAATTTTGTTATTTATTTAAATAGCATTTTAAAGTAACAATCATAACTGAAAACATTATAGGACTCTTTAGTTTCCCTTTGTTTGTACAGATGCATTTATGTGGCAGCTATCTACTTTTTAAAATTATAGTGTTTCTGTTTTAAACACTTTCACAAAGGTTGGTGTCAAAAGGTTGGTGGCTGACAAAAACTGCGGAATAGTCTAGACTTTTTATAAGTTTAGGAAATCATGTTGATTAACACGATTATACTGAATACCTGATGTGTGAGTAAATGTATATTGTGTGAAAGCAAATAAATGCAGATCAGATTTTATTTGGCAGGACTGTTAAGTAACCCAAACTAACAAGGATGGCAGGAAATGTAAGAAATTAACTAGACAACTATAAAATCTTTGTTTTTTAAGCCAGAATTTATAATTTATTTTAAGAGAATATTAACGTCTTAAGAAAGTGTTATTGTTTTAAACAGAGAATTAGAAAACTCTTTAAATGATCTCTTAATTATAACCAACTTTATCTATACACAGTTTTATTATTATATACTTTTTTAATTAAAATTTATCCAAAATTACACATACTTACAGATCATTACACAAACTTGCAGACCATAATATATTGTGTCATTTGCATATAACAACAAATGATGTAAACAACCACATAGATGCAACTATATATATTTGATGGTTGTACATAGTGTACGTGTTACTGTTTTAAATTTGGGTTATTAGGTTCTTGCTGTTAGGATATCTTTATTCCACTGAATTCCCATTCCTCTCCTCTTTTCCCTCTTCTTGGTCCTTCGGGCCCTTTTCCTATTGGGTAAGATCTGTCCCCTTGTCTTTTTGTATCTACCTTTTATCATTTTCTTTGTTTGTATTTTGCCTCACTCAAATAAGAGATGCCATGTAGTATTCAAGCTTGTGAATCTGGTTTAATTCAATCAGCATTGTTTTCCAGATCCATCCATTTTCCTATAAATGATTCTAATTTGTCCTTCTTTATAGCTGAATAATATTCCACTATATATAGATACCACATTTTGTTTATTCAGTTATCTGTTGATGGGTATGCAGGCTACTTCCAGAATTTAGCTATTAAGCATGGTGCTGCTATAAACGTGGCTATGGAAGTATCACTGTAGTATGATGTCTTTAGTTCTAGGTAAGATACCTAGTAGGGGAATGCTGGGTTGTAAGGGATTTCTACTTTCAGCCTTTTGAGAAATCACCATAGTGATTCCCATAATGGTTGTACTAGCTTGCATTCCCACCAACAAGGCAGGAGAGTTCCTTTCTCACCACACCAGCATTTGTTGTTGTTTGATTTCCTAATGATTACCATTGTTTCCAGAGTAAGAGGGAATCTTAGTGTTGTTTTAATTTGCATTTCTCTAATGGCTAAAGATGTTAAACATTTTTTCATATATTTATTGCCCGTTTGTATTTTTTACACTGTGAAGTGTCTGTTCATTTCTCTGGCCCGTTTCTTGAGTGGGTCATTAATTTTAGGTGGACTAATTTTTTAGAGTTCTTCGTGTATTCTAGATATTAGTCCACTGTCTGAGGAGTAGCTGGCAAAGACTTTTTCCCATTCTGTAAGTTTCTTCTTCACTCTACTGATTGACTGTTTTTTGTAGAAAAGCTCTTTAATCTGATATAATCCCATATTCTTTACAGACTTTTTGTGACATAATGTAACCATCTGATTTTATACTTATCTTTTTTTTAACCATTTAGCCATTTTATTTTAGGGCAAAATCTGTACTATAATATATAATCTCTTTATTTCTTTCAACATATTTATCATGTATAGATAGATGGATAGACAGGTATCTTAGTTGTTTTGATTTTGCTTTATGTTTGTAGTCATTCAGCTTGTAAAAGGACTCTTTTTTGCTGCTTTATTGTAGTTTAATAGATGTTCCCTTTTCCCTTCAAGCCTTTACATGATCTTGAATGACAAAATTTTCTTAGTGCAAGCAAAAAGAAGTAGAAAAGCAAATTAACCCTGTAAATGTTGCTTAAGAGCTCTCTCAAAGCTTTTTATGTAAACTCAAACCATAGAATCAGAAAGTTTGCTTCTTAGCTAGCCACAGTGCTCCCAATGGGCTCTTGTCACAGTCTCACAGGCCACCATACTCATTGTTTTCCAAACATCCATAATAACTTTTTCCAAATGTAGCTACATGACCACCATAAATGTTTTTCCAGCTTTATCCTCCTTTTAATCTTTGTAATATCAACTTGGTCATTTTGCTCATCCAGAGCCCAGGTGTGCTGGGGCAGTGGAGTAGTTTGCCAAGAAATTAAGGAAAATACCCAGATATGGCCTATGAGAGAAAAAGCTTATGAAGACTTACAAACAAGCATTAAAAGGGGAACAAAGGGCTAATTTTTGCTTATTAGTAAGGGAGCGTCCACAGGATGGGCAAATGGCTCCAACAGCACTGGCTGGCAGGTCCACAAGTGACACACATTCTTTAGTAGCACTACTTGGCAAGTCCCATGGGGCGTGCGTACACAGCAACAGCTCTGTGTTGGATAAGAGCACCCCAGCAAATCCCACAGGGGGATGTACAAAGCAGCTGCATCACCTGGAAAAATCTATGAAGGGTGCCCCTTGACAACAGTGTCACCCAGCAGGTTTAGTGGTGGCCAGAGAGAAGAATCTCTCAGTGGTAGGTTACTGATGAGAGGGGTTTTGTAGATTAAGTCACATAACAGTGACATTATTGGGTTTCTTTGTAGTGGGTGAAGGAAGAGTAAAGGCAAAGATAAATGAGTGATGTGGGAAAAATCACATATGACAATCTAAATTTCATCAAGGATGCTCGCTTGCACTGTAAATGAGATAGAAAGAAGCCACTGGTGTCTTTGAATCCAGAGTGATGTGAACCATTTGTCTAAAGGACCGTGTTGAACTGGGGATAGACTATAGCAGGGTACAGCAAATGCAGGAAGACCAGATAGAATTCTCTTTGTTTTTCAGTTTGGACAGGAGACATTGGTAACTTCAATCAGCGTGATAGCGATAAGAAGAAAAGGTCAGAGCCTGGACATGTTTTGACAGAGAACCAACAAAATTCTCACTGCTGAGAGGATGCAGTTTTTAAGAATGTGTATCAGTTTTTCATTTACTCATAATTTGTTTCTCTCAATTATTTAGTGTAGTACATGCATAAGACAACAAAGTGTGTATGATAAACAGTTCCTGAAATACACAGGCACTTTTTTGAAGGGCTAATGAATTTGAGATTAATATGGGCATATCACTTCAAAGATATTTTAATACATAAAACTGTCACTTTCTCAAATAGTAATAAATGCAAATGCAGCTTCACAATAGCTCATGTTAGGAACTAAAACTGAGGTGACCCTCACTCACATGACCACATATCAAACTGGAGCAGAGAGAGAGAGAGAGAGAGACAGGCAGACAGACAAAAAGACAGACAGACCGTAGTTCCACAACCACATTTAAGGGCGTGCTGCCACTAATCTAAACTCTTTCTCCAAGGCAGCACCTTCTCAAATTTCCATCACCCTCAATAGCGCTACCCTAACGTGGGTCTTTGGGGGATGCTGAACATCTAAACCAGAGCAACAGAAAGACAAGAAGTTCCAAAATACTGATTCTCCAAGGTTTCGCCTGGTATTACTAAGAAAGATTCCACATGGAGTGTGTCCAAAGATGGATTATGCAATATAAAGAAATAAAAATAATCTAGGGGATGGGAAGACGATGTTGATAACAGTAATAGCTATCATTTATTATTAATTTTGGGCTCACAAGAAAAATATTCTTTCATAGTGTGTTTTCATCTCTAGGGACTAGAAGACTATGTAACATATATGTTCCACTAACATTCATTAGAAATATATTTTTACTTTAATTTACACAACATTTTAGAGAAGGAAGTATTTTCACAACTCTTTGCAGATTAAAATATCTGAGGTGAGAGAGATTAAGACTCTTGCCCCATATTACACTGAGAGAAATGGTAAAGTCCAAAGTCATATCAACATCTGATTTGAGAAACTAAGCTTTTAACCAGTATGTGTCTCTCCATTTTTAATGGAAAATAAATATTACGAGTGTGCAGAGATGAGTAATACATGTGCAGTGTTCTTTAGCAGGATTAATACTTTGGGTAAGCAGTCTTCCTGACTCAGTTATTTACACAGAACCTTTCACATAATTCTCCTTATGTGAGAATTTTGCCAGTCTCAAAGGTGATGTGTACAGAGAAGTTAGGAAAAGTGAAAGAATGTTCCAGAAATCTGTCTAGTTCCCATCAAGAGAAGGTTCTGGAACTAAATTAACTATAGGATGACTAGAAACAACTCCTAGACTCAAGCTTTAGTGTGGCAAAGGATGTAAGATGGGGAAGGCGCCACAACCAGGGAAACCACATATTCATTAATATGACAGAACTCACAAACCCATGTAATCAGTGTGTCCAAAAGATAGAAAAATGAAAGAAGGGGTAATAGAGATTGGGGACATAGAAGGGAGACCATTATAAAGGTTAAAGATGGAAGAGAACAGTGCTTTTTATCAGTCAATATGGGCAGAATCTGAGTACTGAACATTGTGGCAGATCCCAAGTTAAGTACAAGGATCTCAATGCTACATTTATCAGCAATAAAAGAAAATTTCCTCCAGAGGGCCCTCAAGGGCACTTCCACTGGCTCCTTCAGAAGGTAGAGATAAAGATTAAGTTGCTAAAGGTGCACTGGGAAGTAGTACCCATGGCAGGTGAAGGTATGGAAAGAAAGATAAAAGTGAAATGGGGAATGTGTAAAGCAATACAATATGATTGTTCTTTGTGCACCCAGGGCTTTATGGAAACTGGAAAAGGAATAGATTTCTCAGTAGGCTTCTTGGTCAGCCTGTGGGTCTTCTCCAAAACAGTTGCAAAGAGAACCTGCCTATTAGATTAGTCTATCAAAGAAAGTAGGGGAAAATTATCTTCTCAACCTTTTCTTATCTTTCACCTCTTATTGTTCAAAATATATACTCTACACATTTGACTTACATCGTACATGCCATCTGTGTCTACGTAAGAAAGCCATCCCCTGTGGCTGTACAGCGAAGCACTTCACCCGAGACGAGTAGTGTGTCCGAGAGAGAGATGAATTTAAAAGCTGAAACCATAATGAAGTATATACGGATTACGTCTGAGCGCAGGGGAAGACAGGTCAGAAGAACACATCGCTTCATGATTCTTCTGTATCTCCACCTCATGTAATACTATGAGTAAAAGAGCAAAAATTCCCTCATGTCGTGCTATCCTCAGAAATCACGAATGCTGAGGATAAAGTGAAGAATACACACACCATTAAGATAGAAAGTCTTCCCAACACTTAAAATTGCTAACTTTTAGGAAAGTTGAAGTAATTGATGACTGAGGAGAAAAATGAAAATTCTTTATACAGCTACTCTAAATATTCCAAGAGCCACAGAGGTAGAAATTTTTTTAATTTCTCCCTTCTCGAAGTTTTCACTGTTTCCAGGTTTAGCCCAGAGAAGGCACCTTTGTTTCTAGAATGTGACCATCAGTGGAAATTGTACTGCATTTTATATTTTGAATCGTGGCGACCTTAGAGGAACGTCTCAGTCCAGAATGTCCAGGTACCTTGACAGTCAGCGAGTGAGCCACGTCAAAGCAGATTTGTCTGTGCTATATTTAGAATTCTGATCTCTTCAAAATGCTCTACTGGGATCTGCTATTTTATAATATTTCTTAAATACATTTAAAATAAAATAGGAGGATGCTTTATAGGGACCTTGATTTTGATAGCAATTAAATATAAATTAGCTTTCTCACTTTCACACTATTATTAGGAGGCTGCCTGAAATTCAAGCTTCATCAAGGTTGATGTGAATATGTTAGCTTCAAAGCATTAATAATCACTTATAAAAATCTTTATATGACATTTTTGCCTTTTCACTTCTGAATAGAAAACGCCTTTTTTTTCTTTTGAAGAAAATGCTTTAAGAGAAAGTATGAGCTGTCTATTTCATGTTGAAAATAAAATCAATAAAGAATCCTTAGCCACCATGAAACTAAAGCTTGCCTTGAAAAAATGCAAACGGTCACAGGAGAATGTGTAGCCATGTGCGTTTCTGACCTCTTTCCTTTAATTTGACAGAATGACAACTGACAGGGAACCTGTTTCAAGGAAGATATCTGCTAACCAAATTTTTTAGATGACCACAGAGTTTCCACCAACAATTAATATTTATTTAAATGCTTTATAGAACTACTCATCTGCCTGGAGTTGAAAGGAACAAAATATTTGAAATATGACACCTTTTTAAAAAAAACAAATATTCCATTAAGTGACTGATGATAGAAACATCCAATCACATTTTTTAAAAAAGTATCTATGACACCGTGTAACTGGCACAAAGTGTACCCATTTGAAAGCACGTTTCTTTGTCTGTCAACATCTCCGACAACTTTTCTTTCACTTCTTGTTCTCTTTTCTTCTTCTGCTCTCCAGTTTCCCCCAAATGTTTATTCTTGGCATTTCTCTCCCTTCTTTGGCCAACGGTAATTCAGAGTAACTTATCTCTCTAATGACTTTAATAACTAGATTATATGACAAAAATATTAGCTGCCGTCTCTGTGATCTATTCCAGCACATTGCAGAAATAAGTAGCTCATGAATGAATTAGATAGCACATTTGGTGGTGGTGGGGGAGCTCGCAATGTATTACACCATTTCCAAGCTACTATTTTTGTCCACAGAGGCCTTTGTGAATCAAATTTTTAATCCTCTAACAAAGAAAACTGTGGGTCTCAAAATTAATGGCACTTTCTCTTAATCTTGAGAAAAATAGCCAATAGAGACACCTATTTAAGGATCCACGATATTCACTGGGGCATTTAGCGTTAGTATAGGTAGCACAGTTCAGGGTGGGAGGCCGTTCCCCCTCCATCCACCTGAATTTGGGCAACACCACAGAGTCATTCCTTCCTCCATTTTTCTAAGAGAAGCAGAGGTAAAAATAACAAAGACCTGGAAATCTCTAAGGCTCCAGGCCTGAGCACACACGTTAGATCTCACATTTTCCCCACTTGAACCTCATTAAAGTTTCATACATATGGACTGCATCTCATGTATGCAGTTTAATCAGAGGACATTCTGGGGAAGGCATGGTATTGTAAGGCCTGAAATGACTAAGGACCCTCTCAATCATTTTGTTTAATCTTGTCCAGAGACCCGGTGAGAGGTGCCCAGGCTGGGGTGCGCATCTTTGAAGTTTCCACAGCGTGATTTATCTGTGCTGCTTTTCAATTCCTTGTCATCCTGACACCAATTTTCTGTTCATCTTTTTTTATTTTGCTGGCACGGACCTGCCCCTGAGCATGTCTTTGTATCATCGCTAACAAAAGTACTTATTTTTCTTTTACCATTGGGTGTAGGCTTGCAGTTCGTTGCTCGCTGTACACAAGAGCCAGGGATCTATCTGTCAGATGCACCATGCTGTGTCACCATAGGCCAAAGCATGTGTATATAAAGACAGCTCGTGTTCAGAACAACCTTCTAAGTACAGGTGTCACCCTTATTTACGGATAAGGACAATAAAGCACTAAAGGTTAAATAAATGCCAAAGTTTATATATCTTGTAAGTGAAAGGGGAAGATTTGAACTCAGATGGCTGGTTCAAAACCTCAGCTGTAGACTGCCATATGACCTCTTACCTTTTTGTTCGTAGACACAAACCATACAGAAAAATTAATAATGAAAGTAAGTTCTTCAAATATAGCTATCTAATAGTTCTCCATACCTTACAGGAAGTATTTCCTGCTGTGCTGTTTACAGATATGAAGCTTTTTGTATTAAGATTGATGTTTAAATAAACATTTTTGTCACTTTATATTTCCATATGAATATAAAGTAGCATCAGTCTTGCTTGTGTTTAAAATAAATTTAGTTTCCCTCTCCCTGTCTCTCTCAAAAATTATGATTTGTGTCTGCAAGAGCTATATACTATCCAAGTGCTTTTTATCATTGGGCTTCACATTAAGAAAACATTTGCCGTGGAAACATCTGGAAAACAGATTAAGCAGACAGTATTTTACACAAGGGAATATTCTTAATTCAGTTGCTCTTTCTTAAAATGGGCCACCCTGTTCATGCCAACTGTATGTATTTAAAAGCATACGAGCTATAAAAACGTCCATGCTTAAGCAATCAGCTTTTCTTTATTCTCAAATATTATATCTGCTAGCAGGATTACACTTCACAACCAAGATCTTTGCTTTTTCTATCTTCTCTGTCCTGAGATAAAAAAAAAAAAAAGAAAAAAAATTGCTAAAAGTCCTCTTCCCATTTGCTTAGCAAGAAGTACTTCATGGCAAGGAGAATGTGATAACTTGGTAAGGAAGGAATTTAAGAAAGAAAGAAAACTTCTTAGGAGTACTTTGACATATAACTGAATAACTTCATATGAAAAATAAGAAAGTTAGGCCTAAAATAATGGGACTTAATTGAGAGCATAAAAAATAATCTGTAGAATGTCTGCATCTCCCTCTGATTCATACTCGTGGGAGGGACCAATAGATGTGTATTTTTAAAAGCTTTGCAGATGATTCTGTTGTAGACTCTTAATGAAAAAGCATTCCAAAAATTGCTTAATGATAAGAGTAGGTTGGGCTGCTCGTTAAAAACTCCGGTTGCCTTGACCTCCCCCTCAAGAATCTCAATTAACTACAAGGTGTGTGGAGGGTGGGGACTATTTTCTCTTTAGACAATTTACAGAAACACTGCGCTAAATCAGCATTTTACAACAGTGCCCGGTAAAATACATCACAGAGAAATATTTGCCTGATTAACCGTTGCAAACAAAAAATCTGCTCATTGGAGAGTTTAAAGTTCAGATTAGCAAGATAAAGGCACTAGAGCCAAGGATGGTAGCAAATCTCTGTAACTCCAGCACTCTGAGGCTGAGGCTGAAGGTTTACAAATTCAAACCTAGCCTGGGGAATTTAGCAAATCGGCAACACTCTGTATAAAAATACAGCATAAAAAAGCGGTTGGGGCTGCAGCTCAACGCGAATGCCCTGGTGTCAATCCCCAGTACCAAAAAAAAAAATTAAAGATAAAAAAAATAAAAAAATAAAGGAAAAGAGAGCAGCAGGCTGGGGATATAGCCCTGTGAGAGGGTCTGGGGTCAATCCTCAGTACTGCAAAAGCGAACGACAAACATCTTGCTGATAGCAAAGAAACTTATTAACATTGCAGGGCCTATGTTTTTACTATGAAATAAATTTTGTCATCTGATCATCTCATAGTATTTGTGAGAAATTAGTATTCTTAAATCCATATTTTGGGAAATCATTCTAGTGTATCATATGCATTTGAGTAAACCTACTCAATTAAAGCTATAATCAGCACACTGAATCCAACTGTACAAACTGGAAAAGACACTCTATTTGGGTAGAGAAATAAAATTAGAGTGGTAAGATGGTTGGCTTTTCTGAGGATTTTATTACAAACATGAGTTTAGCTCAAAGACACTCCTTCAACTGATACTTCAGCTCCTATCTGCCTACAGCGTATGTACAAGCTGCTCAACTCTCTGTATGTTGACTCAGCAGAGAAAATTTTGCTTTTACTGAAATGAGAATGCTCCTGAATGTGCATTGCTTTCAGTCTCAATGCTGCAGGAATAGGATAGATCACTGATACAGAGTCAAAATCCATCATGGCTACAAGTAGATTCAAGTTTTAACAATGCGTATATTAGATGTGAGCCATTGCAGAGACAGGCCAAAGTAATGTTAAAATATGGCTACACTGGATGTGAGCCCACTACAAGTAATGGGAGAAGCCACAGGCGTCCACCTGGGTGTGCTACGTCTACAGAGACTGGCTAGTTGCTTCATAATAGTCTTCTTTCCCCTCTTTGATGGTGATAGAGTCCCTGGTTTTTGGCCAGATGAATGGCCATCCACAACAAATTCCACATTTTCTATGTTCATTTTTCCTTGAAGTGCTAGTCTTGAGACCAAATGATCGCCAATGACTTATGAATGAAAACTACGTGTGTTAGTTCCAGCCAATGTTCTTAAGAGGAAAGAGAGCATCCTTACTCCCGCCCTCCATCCAGTAAAATAATACAATGTAAATGGTTGTTTGGACCAGCAGTGGAGGTCTTCAGAGAGGAAATGAATTTGGAGTGGGAGTTGTGCTTAATGGACTAAAAAGATAAAGAGCCAAGGAGTCTGACACTGTGGAGAGCCGTGCTCTTAACCAGGTACCAGGGCTCTGAAAGACTTTCCGGGGATTCTTTCCAGCGTCTTAATGTCCTGAACAAGAATTGGATAAGATGTGCAATAAAGGTGGAGAAGCTGTAAATTCATTAAAGGTAGGAAAAAAAATATAGAAGGGGCCCTTCTGTTTGGGTTTTAATTAGTCTTCAGAAGTCCCTTCTTTCCAAGTTTTAATGAGCACTTGATCTTCAGGATGGATATTAAGTGGTTACCTTGGGCCATGTGGTGGACTTACTGTGGTCAGCTTGAGCCAGAACGCCAAGCTGGACTGAGCTGGTGTGTATTGGGTGTAGAGGATCCACCTGAGGACTATTGCCGACACAGTATAAAGGAGAACGGGAACGGAAGATAGTTACCGGCTGTTTCCCAGGAGAAGCTCTGTTGTGGCTGGTTCTCCCAAGGGGAATTCGGCTGTTCTTGTCTCAGAAGGAGCTCGGGGCCTTGCTGCCATTGAGGACAGCTGCTGTTCGCGTCGGGCAAGCTCTGGTCTTCATCTCCACTGCAAGCATCATATCCTGGTTCCAGTATAGATTTCTTCAGCCTTTTAGGGCAGACACGGACATACATGGGACATTGACATGGGCTCCCAGCCCTTTATTGGATCTTTCATTTCTCTGGTGTATAGAGACTCTTCCTACTCTTCCTACATTTGGCTTGCGTGTGCAAACATTGTAACTTGTAAATGTCCTGTATTAAATCTGCTCTCTTGCAAACCATTGACTCTAGAAAAGTAACTAATACAGGCCAGAAGCTGGCAGGAATTTGTCTCCATATAGTTGGACAGCTTGTTGAACTTGCCCCAGATTAAGAGTCTGGTGGTCTCTGGGTCCACTGCCACATCCAAAGATAGAACAGGCCTCCCGCAAAGCATCTCAAATAGTTCATATTTTGTCTGTTTTGGGGTGTGTTTCAAATCCTTTTGAGAGCTATTGGCAATAATCAGAGCTAAATCTCTTCACAGGAGATGGAGATATCCATGGATGGGACACTGCGGATTGTCCTCAATCCTCTTTATCAGAGTGGAAAGTGACGGTTTCTGCTGGCCTAGCCCCTCCCTGTGAGCGAGAACAGTCAATCCTACAGCGTCACACACATCAGTCTCCCGACATACAGAGCACGGTCGGGCAGCGGCTTGGTAGTCACATACTCGGTGTCCAGTTTCCTTGTGTTTAAAGCAGGAACCTTTTCCCTGGATTGGGTTTCACTTCTTCTTGAATGACTTGAGTGAGCTTAAAGTATTGCCATTTGTGACAGTCATAATTTTGGCCTGTCTTTTTTTCTTAGCCCTTCTCCTTGCATGCTCATCTGGATTCCGATTGCTGAACACAGAAAAGGCTGTGTACAGCAATTGGGTCATGGGGGTCTGGGGGCCCATCTGAAGGTTTTGTAATTTGTGCCGGGTATCTGGGGCTCATTGACTAATGAAATGCTTTCCCATCAGTGTGTCTCCCTCCTCGGAAGGTATATTTATGAAAACTTCTAATCATGCTATGAAAGATAGCTGGATTTTCCCCTTTCCCCCATGTGACCTCTCTCACTCTTTCATAATTAACAGTTTTTTAACGCATCTTTTTATTTCCATGATAAAAGGAGTGTGTGGCTTGTATCTAAATGTTTCCCCAAAGCCTCATGCACACATAGGCGGGGCTTTTCAGAGTCAGCCGATCTAGAGCACGTGATGATACTGGGAATAAGAGTGTGGTACTAAATTAGTCCACGGATTGGAATTAGCATATTTCTGGGTGTGGTTGAATGGATTTAGCAAAGACTGAAGCCCCAACTCGGATGTGGGTGGCACCATCCAAAAGGCTTGTAGCCTGGACACAATTAAAGGGGAAATCGGACTTGCTGTTGCTGCCGCCTCCTGCCCGCATTGCCATTGGCCCTTTCTCCTCTGCCTGCCGCCCTGCCTTGGAGCCAGCTGTCTATGGATGGAAACCTCTACAGACTATGAGTTGAGATAAAGCTTTCCTCCTTTAACTGTGTGAGTGGCAGATATTTTTTTTTTTTTCTCACCAAAGAGAATAGCGACCCAGAGAAGCAGTTATAATTTCAGGCATCATGTCTAGTCCACTTTTGGTGTCATAGTTCCAGTAGCTTCTGTCAGGGGGGACAACAACCTCTCAGGGGTGATCTTCATCTCTGACTGCAGCGTGTACTCATGTGCATATCTCTTAGCCTCTTCTAGGATGCTTTGTTTTTCATCTGTAGTACAGCAAGTGGCCACGACAAATTGTACATCTTGCCACAATAGGTCAAAAGCAAGAATGGAAGTTTGAAACCCATCTGTAAAACTACCAGGATCTTCTGAAAATCAGTCTAACCATTCTTTGCATTATGGTGTATCTGCCACTGAACAAGGAACCCAGACTAGACTAGGCCCCTCTATTTCTGGGACCTCTCTTCGGGGCAGGATGAGCTGTGAGTTAGAAGAGTAAGAAACTCCACTCAGTATTCCCTGCAGGATCACAAGCTGTCTGAGGAGTGCAGGAAGGGAGCTGGCCTCTGGTGGAGTTTTGGAGTCCCTTGACGAGGATGGGAATAATTTACCGATCTGAAGATTAGAAGGAAAAGTGTGAAGCAATCTCCCGTTATAGTTGTTTTCATTAAACAGGTGGAAAACATCCATGTCCCCATGAGAGGCAGCTGAGCATCTGACGCCAAAATCTTCAATGATATCAATTTCCTCCTCCTTGGAAGTCGCTTAAATACCTTGGTTCTTGGGCTTTCACAAAGATAAAGAGCCATAAAATCCTAAATGTAGGGATTTCACACCACTTTTCTTGTCTTTCACAGAAAAGATCTAACTGAATTATAATTTAGACTACCTTTCTGTACCCATTTATTTCCATTTCCTGGTTCACATTGGACCCAAACAGTATTGCAATAGAAGATAAGATGTTGTTGATGAAGATTGCTGGGGTTCAATTGTTCCCAATTTTTAAGGATATAGTTTAATGGTGAGGTCATTGGAATCTGCAGGGTGTTTCCCATGGTGTGTTGTGAGGCTTATGGGGGGGGGGGGAGAGGAGACTGAGTCCAATGTCCTTCAGTGGGCATCTCCCACAGAAGGAAGCAAACCCACCGAGTCCCATGTAAGACTCAATTATACCACCGGATGTTTCTGGTGAAGTGAGTGACATGGGTGCCTTTTTATTTTTCTTTCCCTTAGAACTCTCATTGCCTGTGAGCCTCTGTAACTCCTTAAAGACCAGGGTGGAACCCTCAAGGGTCCAACTAGCCACTTGAGAAATAATATCCTTTCCATTTATCTCAATAGTAAAAACTTTGGTAACTATTTTGTTTAAAGCAGTAGAGACAGAAACCTCTTTTTCAGACTTTAAGAAGGAAAAAAAAAAAAAAGAAGAAAAAGAAAAAAGCACTAGAAAGGTCTAAGTACAAGGATCGGGTTTCTCATCTATGGGCTCCAGCACTACTTTTGCATACCCACAACCTGTTGAGTTGATCTTCACAGGCTATTCCCTTTGTTCCACTCAGGCCCACAGGCACATGTTTTAATTACTGAATTTCTGTTAGAAGAAACAGGGAGGGATCTCACCTGATTTAGAAGAGAAGAGGGAGGAAGCCCATGTGTTCCCTGAAGGCAGAAGTTTTAACTCTTACCTACAAGCATGAGATATTCTGTTCTCCATGAGGATAGTTGATAAAAGACAATGGTGAACAAACGTGGCAGAACCACAAGGACTGGGATAGGTCCCTGAGAAAGTAACTCACTAAGGATGCTCAGAGATAAAAGCCATCTAGAGGGAAACCAGGGCTGAGACTCTGAGTACAAGAAGGGGCCGGCTGGGACAGGTGGCTACGCAAGCAGGAGATCAACTTACTGATAGCTGTCATTTTAAAAAGACTGAGAAAGCCAGACAAAGTATCGGAGAGAACAAAAACACAGAACAAAACGGCATATTAAACTCCTGGCCACACATACACGGAAACTAGATGGTTTGCAAAAGCCCTCTCGGCCCTGGTGGAGCCTAAAATGATTCATTCTGCAACAGAGCCGGGGAAGATGTCCTGGCAGCCCCCAACTGGCTTGCACCCACTCGACAAGGTGGCTGGGCAAACGGACACCAAGCACTTCTGATCCCTGCTCCCATACGGTGGGTCATACTGCGAAACTGTTTCTGGAGCCAAGAGAGTACTTCCTGATTTCCCCAGCTTCTGTTAACTCCCTTCAGCTCCCTGCCTCTCCCTGATAGCTAGTATCAGAAAAAAAAAAAAAAGTTAAAGCATTTGAGTTTTCCGACGGATGAAAGCCCGAGTGGAAAAGACGGGACGAAAAGAAGATTGTGCTTTCTTTTGGACTTTGTAAGGGGAGAGA
Source organism: Hystrix cristata (assembly GCA_004026905.1). Lineage (NCBI taxonomy): Eukaryota > Metazoa > Chordata > Mammalia > Rodentia > Hystricidae > Hystrix > Hystrix cristata. The sequence goes on along the minus strand of PVJO010001639.1, from coordinate 131,904 downwards.
AGAGGAAAGAAAAAAGTAAGCCAACGTGCTCCTGCGCAGCTTGAGTCCACAGACTTCAGAGAGAGAAAAAATTTGCCCGAAGGACCTCACCTCCTGGCTCGCTCACCAAGACTCTGTACCCAGGTTCTGGCATGCTGGAGGTTGCTTCTAGGGATTCTTTCCGGATTCGTGGTGTCTTGATCAAAGAACGGGATGAGACACACGACAAAAGTAGTGCAGTTTTACATTTACTAAAGGTGGGAAAAGAAATATGTTAGAGTGAAAGAGATTTGCAGAGTCAGCTTAGGCCTCTTAAAGGTGAGGGGGAAAAGTACGATCTGCAGAATGAGAACAAGCAGCTGAGAAAGAGCACCGTGGCCGTGAGGTTAACGGCAGATGTCTTTTTCACTACCCATTTTTCAGGTCAATGTCAGATCCGGGCCGTCCCATCAAAAATCCGCCCAAGTTTGCACCAGGAGAGCGGAAGACTGCTTTATGATTGGTCCCCGCTGCAGGGCTGGGGACTGACAGGTCCTGCCCACTCGCCCAGTGGGCTGGTCACACCCTAATCTCTCGCCTCAGTACTACTTCTGCATGTCTCTGAAGCACCTACCCCTATATTGTGTTGTGAGAGAGAAATAAACTTTATCTTGCTTAAAATTTATTCATTTGTTACTTTTCTGTCACTCTCAACCAAGTTTAAACTTTCAAGTTTCAATATGTGTGGTCGATATAAAAATTCCCAACTCAATTATAATTTTATAAAGATTATTTATGGTGCTTCCTGCTTTCAGTTAATAGTGCTCATTAAAACTTGATTTTCTTTTTATGAGAGCTTGTATATACATGTTTCTGTAGGCTAACAACTTAGTTTCAGAAAAAGGCAAAATGTCACTCATTTAATATTCACCAAGAACCCTAAATTCAGAAGAAACTAAGAGGTGTAACAGATTGAATATGATTTCAACTTTGAACTTGGATATATTCTAATAGACAAGGATGCTAGATGCATTCTTATAGTAAGGATTTTTCCTAAATTATTCACTTATACATTGAAATACTGCATAGTAAAAATAAAACACAACTGTCATACTTAACAACCATCCAGCCTCAAGGAAAACAGCAAACAGAAACAACCATTAATGATCCGGTGCTGTGAGCACTAGTGTAGACTGAACTAAATGTAAATGATAGACTAGAAAGCTTATTAAACTTATATTAATATATATACAAGTTAGAAAATTAAAAATAATTTATGTTCTGGCATCTTGCAGATTTTAAGCAAATTTACCATCTGGCCTATTAATATAGACCTCTAACGCAATTTGTTTATTATTAGTTTCTGGCACTCATACTTTATCTGATATATTCCACATATGAATAATTATTTACAGTCCAAGAGAGGCGTAGTACAAATCAATGGAAATCATATTTCCTACGACCTGATGCTTGAAAAAATATTGAAGATGCTAAATAGCTAAATATTTCTATTATATAAAAACAAAATTTGCTCCAGAACATATATTTGTATATTTAAATATTCGCATAATATGTGATTCTTTTTGCTTTAAGAGCTACTGATCTGATACTCCTTTCTTCTCTTAAGAAGTCTTTTGTTCCAGCCACACAGTTCTGTGCCATGTTCTTTTTTGGCCCCACTTACGTCAACATAGCTAATTAAAATGTACTTAGGACAAGTCAATCAAATACATCAGCCAGGATTTTTGAATTTGGGATTGGAGAAAATATGAGTCAATTCTCCCTATTCAGTGAAGCTGTGCCTTATAAAACTCAGATCACCAGTGGTCATATTTCTCTGCATGTGACGACAGACAGTTTGCCAGTGAAAGGAAATAGTACTAAACAGACCAAGAAAAGTATACCCAAGAGAGAAAGCAATTTCTGCAGCATTCAGTTCCTGGTCCAAATTTCCCCGAAGCCCCACATGCAGCCTTGCTTTTCCTGTGCTCTGTCACTCAAAGCTTTGCAGGAATCAACGGACTGATCAATATCTCCTTGTGTTGAAGCTCCCTTGAGTTGAGTTTGAGTCACAGCAATTAGGTTACATCATGGTCCAGTAATAAACAAAAATCCTCAAATTGTAATGGTTTAAAACAACAAAAATGGTTTGCTTTCACTGTATGGCAATCACAGTTTGGCACTAAAAGCTCTGTTGGTCTGTCATCAGGGAATTTGAGTAAGCAGGACAGCTGCGTGAGCCTGAAAGGGACACACATCATTCTATTCCCATCTTTTTATCGTGAACTGGTAGTGTGACCCCAGCCAACCACGAGAGGACCAGATAGGACTATCTGGCCCTATATGCAGCATGAAGGAGAACAGGAAATGACATATTAGCATGAAAAGCCCTATTTAATAAAGAAGTTAAATTTTTCCTCTGCCAAGACAAACCAAATAAAGACCAAAGATGTCTGGAATCTGTTGTGATAGTAATGTGTGGCTGAAGGTTTAACTAGAATTCTAAATTTTCTTGATGTGTACCTGAAACTATGGATTGCTTATAGGTCTTAATAGTTACCTAGAATTGTGAAGAAGTGTGACCGAACTGACTGTGGTTTTCCTGGAGAAGCTGAAGTATCAGTACAAGATGCAGAAAAAAAACTAGGTTGTAGCTTCTAAAGGAACCCAGACTATATCTAGGCCTCCATGATATTTTGTTTGTCTAAGACTAATTGCGTGACAGGTGAGATGCAAAATGAAATAAACATGTTTTGGTACTGGGGATCTAATCTAAGAGTGGTATACTGCTGAGCTACCTCTCAGCCCTTCTTTTTTAGGTTTAAATTTTGAGACAGATGGAATTTAAACTTGGAATTCTTTCACCTGAGCCTCCCACAGTGTCGGGATTATGGCTGAAAATTGAAATCCTGACATAGCAGTGGGTGATCTGTAGAACAGCTTTCCAGTGTCATCAAGAATGAATGTCTTCCTGCCCTTCTTCTCCATCATCTTTTGACATGTGGCTCTCTCTGCTCACTACAACTCTGGACATTGTATCATCTAACAAGCGAGATTAGCCAAAGAGGTTATGTCAATTGAGCTTTCCTTCTGAAAAATCTCTCATAAGAGTTTCTCTTATCAGATGTCATGCACATTTCTTTGGTCAAAATCTTGTCATAAAGACACATGGAAAACAGAATATTTTAGCTTTCTAGCCTCCATAAAAATCCAAACCACGTTGCCCTCCACAAACTTCTGAATGTAAATATATTTTTATGGGGAACAAGGAAAGAAAAGGAGATTTTATTTAAAAACACAACCTATCTGTGGAGAAAGAAATTCACAGTTGTTGTCAAAGAAAGTATTTTTGTAGTGCTGACCTTTTAGGTGTTTGGTGGAGGTATGTTCTATAGCTGGAAATTAAGGGATTTTGCTAAATTGATTCCATTCTTTGGACACGGGAGTATTTAAAAACAAGCAAAATTTGAGATGGGAAATTAAATGCAAAGGCCGACTCATTGGCTTAATAAAATGTATAATTTTGGAGAAAATTGAGGGAATATATTTTATTGGCTTCTGGATAATATTAACAAGCTATTAATGAAAGGTTTTTAGAGGTTAAATTGCCATTGGCAGATTGTTATTATTTCTCTTTCATAATCCTTCCTTCCTTCCCTGGCCTTTTCCTGGCTCCTTGTGAGTGAGGTAACTGCTCTGCTGTGTTAGCTTTGGGCGTGGGCATGTGAGAAGAAACCACGCGCTGAATCCATTCAGAGAAAATAAAGTATCACATGTTTCCGTGTCATTCTTGAGCGCCCAGGTCTATAATAAGAACACTATGCACACCTAGTAGCTGCTTCTTCAGGCTAGGTCCTGGAGAGCAAAACATCTGTACCAGGACAAAACCAAGAAGCCATGTCCAGATAAGCCCAAGAAACCTACTCTCAGTGGACAGTCCCATGTTTATTGTTGTTAAATTGCTAAGATTTGGGAGTTGTTTCGTGCCACATATGAAGCTGACTAACAGATTTTCCATTTCACATGTGAAAGTGAACTGGAATTGCAGAAGCTATTTATAGCATTGGAAAAGTCACCCCAAAACACTCGTTTCAGAAAGGACAACATCATCCCTGAATTAGCCTACTAACTGCACTAGGTTAAAAAAAGATAGATAGAAACAGCCCGTGGTGGATGCGAGGGCCTCATATTCTGACACCCCAAGAGCAGAGGCTTCTCCTGGCCCCACTACAAGGAAAAACAACTCCAACATAAGGTACAGGCAAAATGGAGATTTAGTAAAGATGTGAATAGACAAGCACTTGGGTCCAAGCCCTAGAGAGTTCTAGTTGAGTGTTGCCTTTACTAATCTGGAGTATTTCTTTGCATATATTCATCAAAATACATTGGAAGTGGAAATAGGATCTTATTTTAGTGTCTTTTCATTTTTAGGTACAATTAATACAACTGTTGAAGCTAGTGTTAATGTCATAATGATTACAAAACGAATTATGAGAATCATCACAATATTCAGACATTAGGCACAGATAATGCTGTAGACATACTTGGCTAGACTCCTACAATAAGCCACATACTCTGTATGCTCCAGGAGAAGAGGAGTTACGTTCATTTGTTTCACTGCCAGGTGTAAAGTGTTCATTCCTGCTCTGATGCTCCAGAGATGCTCACTGAATCATTGTTGAGTGGATGAGAGTTGAAAGAAACTTTTTAAATTATAAATTTTTAAGTTCGAGTTCCTTCTTTATAAAATGGAGATCATAACGAGCACCCAGGATTGCAGAGAGCATTCAGCAAAGTGTAAAATTTTAGTATAGTGCTATGTGCATAGACATTTTCCAGTACTTTACAGTGGTTTAAGCTTTTATTCTTTATTAATATACAGTTAATGATGTTTAGGCCAAGTCTACAGTATACATCTATTCACCTAGTGATTTGGAGGAAGAGTTGAGTGTTTGAGAATTCTTTTATTCAATATTTTAGCAAGTGCTACAATGGCCCTAAGTAGACTTAGGTAGTTCAGGTATGTCAGTCAACATGTAGGATTGATGACAATTGATACTGTATTAAATTTAAGGAAAGACTTTATGTGAGCAAAAATGGGTATAATTTCTCAAAAATATAATTTTACAGACAGTATTTTGCCTTTCGTCTATTGTAAACAGTCATGACTGATCTGAAATCCCACAGGCAAAGCTTGAAATCGTTCCTTAATATTTTCGCTTTTCCTAAAACCAAAACATATGCTTAAGCAGTGATCACTCAGTATGAAGTTAAAATTTAAATAACTTGATCCAAAAGACACCCCCATACACACCAACATGTTTTTTTCTTTGCTCAAGCACACAGTTCAGTAAAAACATTGCTGTTGATAACAAATATCAGGCAGTAGAGAACAGAGGAAAGAGATTTTGTTCTCCTTATTTTTCTGCAAACATGTATCAAGTGCCTATGTTTTCATGGCTTGCCTATGTTTTCATGGCTTGCCCAGTTTAAAACTAATGCTATTTTTTCATTTAATCTCAGTTCTAAGGAAGTGAAAGTCATCATACTTCAACAAATCAAAAATATAAGTAATTTTAAAAAAATTGTTTTCTATACCAGTAAAAATTAAAAATTATCCCTAATTAAACTGTGACTATCATCAAAGAAGACAGGTTATAGTTTATGTAAAAGTGTGAAAATTGAAGATTTAAGATGAATATTGTATCTCACTACCTCTTAAAATGTGATTTAACCTGAGCACAATACCCATATTGCTACTGCTTTAAAAGTAATTGAGGGGAGGTTAGATTTGGAAATAGATATAGAAATCAAACAAAGTTGGATTCAAATTCTTAACCTGGATTCTTTGTAGTATGAACTCCCCATTTCTCTTAAATTTTTAGTAAAGTTCAGAATTCCATTTCTGTAAAATGGAGAGAATTTCAACCTACATCTTATGGTTGGTGTGAAAATGGCATGAAATTATGTGTGTAAAAGCATCCAATACTTCATAGCACATAGAGAAACTTCAGAAGCAGTTCAACCTATTCCATTGTGTAAAAGCCAAAGTGAGATGCGGAGGTCAGAATGATGGAAATACTTAGTGAGAAGCAGGAATACAAACCCGGCCAATCAGAATCATCCTGATCTTCAGCTGATATTTTAGGAACACATTTGTCAGTATCTCCTGACAATTATGTGATGCTTCCTGTCCCATGAACTTAAGTTTCATTCATTTTTCTTAATATTACTTTTCATTTATTTTCTTTTGTGTTTTTTTTTTCCAGTTTTGGACTGCGCAGCACTCTTTGCCACACAGATTTTCTGTGTTTTACCCCTTCAGAATGTGATTATACTTATATAACATCTGTTCAAATTTGCTGCCTTCCCAATGACAAGCTGCGTGTTATCTGTGTCATTATGAATTTCCCCCAAAGCAGTCGGGAGGTTAAATTATCTAACAGTTGTGCTTTCTGATATATATGTTTTAGGTGCACTAAAACTTTAGTATCTGCCGTGATGATCAAGAAATTTCAACATCTGTTATTTCTATAGGTTCCTACCATATTAGAAATACATCGGTTTATATTTGATGGCAAATAATTATTGGTGGCCAAATCTTTTTGTTCAGTTAATAAACTGAAATCTAGAAAGTTTCTGTGACTTTTCAGACATTAGACAAATTAAGCCTGTTTCTCCTGCCTTAACACTATGTAGCACGGGCGTCACACTATGGCATGGACAGAGAAAACTAATCCTAATGCACACTGTTCTGACACATAAAAAGTGTCCAGGATGTTGGAAAGAGGCCCTTGAAACATTTTCACTCTGTTTTTAACAGGCGTCTTCTTTGGACAACACAGAATGATTCATTTTTAAGAGTGTGGAGAGAGACGTGTATTAGAAAACATGAAATCTGAGTCCTTTTCACACTGCAATTTCAATCTGTTTCTGACAGCAATACTCTTTAGTCCCCAGTTTCTGCCAGCAAATCTTCCCAGACAGAGCACGCTCACTTCTCTGTGTGTGTTCCAATTGCCAAAGGACTTTTTCTGAATGTACTAACAAACCAATTAATAGTGTGCACAAGTAGGTAATTCAAAATTCTGACTTCATTGAGATGCTTTTCAATAACATTTTCAAACATGGAAATTAGGTTTTTAGGAGACATAATGGGACCATACAATAACTAGCTGAGTACAGTCCTTGTAGAAATAATTAAACAAACCCCAGGAAGGAGTCAAGAACACAGTGCAGAAGAGTCCCAAAAATTGAATAATTAACTGGAGTCAAAGCCAACAAAACTATTGGGTTAAAGCAATTATCACTAAATTGTTGTTCAAATGTAGTCAGTTAATTGAATACACAGAGGCACATTTCATGCATCTTTTGAACATGTATTTTGCTGAATTCTGCTTTTGCTGCTTTTTATAAAATAGTGTTCTTGAAATGGCAGAGTATAGGTATTTTGGAGAGTATTGCCACGTAAGATTGCCTTTGAAATTTATGACTCTTCCTGTGCCAACGGGTAAAAAGAACAAGTTAATTTAGAAAAGGTTTTGTTTGTTTATTGGTTTGTTTGTGGAGGAATAATTCTTTCACTGGCTGCGATGTATGAAATCAGCACCCTTATATTAGGGAAAGACATAAACTTCTTTTGGCTGAAAGGTGGAAGTTTCATTTATTACCACACAGTATGCAAGACTTAAGCTGCTTAGAAGCTGTTAAGCAGAACTGCAAAAGGGATGAGGTAGGCTGGATATTTTTTTTAAAAAATTAAAAAGATCAAACATTTTTTCAGAGAAGAATGAAGGTGATTAGAATATTTCTGATGACTTGAATTGTGTTCTGAGTAAGATTATCTGACAAAAATGGAACCAAGAATGCCTCAAAGGATAGTGTGACTGATGAGTTTGGGAGCACAGATTTACAAACATTGAGAATTAAATATCTATGAGTTCAAAAAATTGGCAAACATGTCGCTAAATCTGAATCTTTACTGACCTGGTCATCATAAGATTGTGATGCTGCAGAGGGAAAAGGCAGTGTGCAAGATGTTCTGGATGCAAATCTGTGTGGGAGTAAGTAGAGGAAATCTCTTTGCTGCCCACAGTAAAAATATAAGCCTTGAACATCATGGTGGCAAACTGTGAGATCCTTTAAGCAGTTCATGTAAAAACTTGGGAATATGTTCTACTTGATGAAAAATGCAGGTTCTCCAATGCTTTCTCTGTGATATGCTCAGAGTTGGGTCAACATATGTTAGAAAATTTTGTGTTTCAATTTGCCTAATCTAAGAGCTTCCCAGATAACTGATGGAGCATTATTTCTGAGTGTGTGATAGAGTTATTGTAAGAGAATAGCACGTGAATCAGTAAATTGAATAGAGAAGATTTGCCCTCACCCTTGGGAGTTGGCATCATCTGGTCTATTGATGCCCTAAATAAAACAGACAGGCAGAGAAAGGGCAAAATCCCTTTCTTCCTCTCTGCCTCCCTCTCCCCCTCCTCCTCTTCCTTCTTCTTCATCTTCTTCTTTTTCCTTCTTCTTCGTCTTCTTTCTCCCTCTCTCCCTCCCTTACTCCATCTGGGACTTTCCATTTTGCCCTCAAATATTAGAGAACTCCAGGCCTTTGGAAACCATATCTTACATCATGGTCTCTCCTGATTCTTACACCTTTACACTGAATCATACCACCAGCTTTTCTGGGTCTCCAGCGTACAGACAGCGTGGAATTGGCCACCTTGTCTTGTCTTCCTTAATTGTTTGAGCCATTTTCCATGACCTCTCTTTTTTGTGCTCCCTCTCTCTTTCTCTCTCCCTCTCTCCCTCTATCTCTGTCTGTCTATCTCCATCTGTGTGCATGTGTGTGTGTCTGTGTGCATGCCTGTGCACTTGTTTTTATTGCAAAACTTGACTAAAGCACTTTGAATTCAGCTAGCACTAGAGTGCTCACACATACAACTCAAATGAGAAGGCCTCATCATATGAAGCTTGATACAGTTTTGTGGTGAGAGGCAAATTGTGACTTTTATGTAGAACTAATTCTCAGACTGCTTCCGTGGCTTCACACTCAGAAATATGATGTCAGCAGTAAGCACAGAATGACACTCAGAATTATGATGTCAGCAGTAAGCACAGAATCACACTGAACTGACTGGGTAACTACTGCTTATATCATCTGAGTAGCATGTCAAGGTGGCAGCTGATTCTAGAGCAACCAATTTCACACAATACTTGTGATCTTCTAGCTTCCATCTGAGTTTGGTCTTTAATTGTGAGGTGGAATAACATGTGAGTAGATTTCCTGAGTATTTGATACTATATGGGAATTTTGACACGTGGGAGAAGAGTAGACCACTGAAATGTTAAATTAGTTCTGATTTGAATAATCAAAGAAATGGACCTCATTTTCTATGAGCTAAAGAATGAGGGTCATAAAAATAGTACATAAAAATGATGAGATGAAAGCACTTCATATATATGGAAAGACAGGTGAAAATAAAACTTTTTAAGTGAAAGTCCTCTATGTTGATTGAAGAGAATGCCTATGAAGAGATGAGAATCTTTCTATTGAAGTTTAACTGGCACTCCTAACTTCTCAGAATTACTATTCTCCAACAAGTTCCATTTTTCTGAGGATTGAAAGGGGATTTGATATTAATAATAACTTTATAATCATAGCTCCAAGAAGAGAAAAATTTCAATAATAAGCCAGGCAATAATTATTTTAACTTTCATGAGCTATACAATGTCTGTAACAACTAAAAATTTGGCAGTATTAGCTTGAATGATACCATGAAGAATACATAAATGAATGAGATGCAACTGTGTTTCAAACAAGAAGTGTCTGGATTTGGCTCACGTAGGAGCTATAGTTTGTGTACCCTTATGTCAGACTTATAATACACATTATAATGTGACAACTATTTGCTTCACTTTTGAAGACTGATTCAAGTTAAATGAACATTTTCCAACAAACATTCTATGTTCAAGCTACTATTTTTACTCAAAAATAAAATGAAAAGAAGTTGCTGCTGTAAGAATTCAATGATTTTGAAAGGAAAAAATACAAAATGAGAAGGGTTTAATACTATTGTGTAAGGAAAAGCATAAAAACATGGACAAAAAGGGGGATTTAGAGGTAGAAATAAGTAACTCTCCCCAAATCCTGCAAAGACATCTTCAGAGAAAAATTTGCATAAACTTAGAATATTTGGATGAATTACTATTTACTAAGAAGACAAGATAGTCAACTGTAAAGCCAAAAGTGTGACAAAAACTTGATAGAGGAATACTGATAGAGGAAAGCACATTTAATATTAGAGATATTAACATTATACATATGAATTTAATGTCCATGAAGTTGGACTACCTTCTGTGGCTAAGAATAATAATGATGACAGCAAACATTTATTCAACCCAAATAAGTCAATTGACAAAAATCAATCTACCAGAACTTATTTTGTTGCATAATCAGATTTCTGAAACTGATTACTGATTTACTGAAAGTAGTTTTAAGTGCTTTAATAGGAAATTGCTCTTTCAAATACTCATACAGAATATACTCAACATTTATCAGTAACTAAAACATACTGTAAAGTATACTAATTCTTTCAAATTTTTATGATTTCTTTGTCAATTTCTTAATATCTGTCTTGTGGTACTTTTAGAATTTGTACTGATATTTTACATCTTTTCAGCGCCATACTTCAGATTAAAGACTATCGTATTCGAAGTGTGTAGTTTATGTTACGTGTAAATTATTAACCTATTTTGTCTCCACTGTCAACCAACCTTTCTGCTCTCTGCCCTATGACATAAAACTCCAGAATCTGCAAAACTCTTTTCTTTCTTAGAGCTGGCATCTACCTTAAGGCATTGAACTTGACTGGGTCAACAAGATTGGCTTGTAAGTCACCCAGGGTTGGGGGAAATATATTTCTGGGTGAGTTATGGAAGCCTGACCTTGGGTACTACATCTGCCTCTCACTTCCTCTCTGGTGACGTTCTGGCCATCAAGAATTAAGCAGCTTTGCTTTTTCAAGCATTTGGCCGCGATGTGTCTGCCTTGGAGGCAAGAAAACATGTACTTAAATCTGCTGAAACCATGGGCCAAATTGAACCTGTCCTTCATTAAGCTGTGATTGCTGGGCACTGTATCTCAGCTGAAAAAAGCTACCTAATTAAAAAAAAAAAAGTTACCGGAGAAGTGGAGTTGGTGCAGTGACTATACGTGACCGTGTGTTTCAGAAACCTTTGTTTCTCAGAAGGACTATGGAAAGGTTTAGAGCTGTGGGCTAGGGAAGCCTGAGAATGCTGTAAAGAGAGCCTGATAGATCATTCCGGCTGCAGCTGAGACTAGAATGCTGACAGGAATCCAGGCAGTAAAGAGCAGGCTCAGGAGGTTTCCACTGGGAATGAGGATTCTGTTAGAAATTGATCCACATGCCATGGATGCTACATTCTTGGAAAAAAAAAAAAAGTGTGCATTTTGCCCAAGTCCTCAGACTGCAGAAAGCTGAGATTAAAGATGGTTGGGTAATTGATCTGGCAAAAGGAAAATTCAAGGCAGCCCAACATTCAAGCTGTCACATGGATACAGCTGGCTCCTTTTAGTAATTTTATAGTGAGGATTCGGGGCAAAAAAGCAGAGCAGAAAAATTTTGAAAATTTAAATTTTGGCCTGAAAGGAAAGTTGGTGCCAAAGGAGGTATGACTGCTGAAGTGATTAGTACCATTAAAAAGAGACCAATTAGTTTTTGTACGGTGATAAAAAAGAAAGAAATCTTGAGCCAGATGTGGTGGCTCATGCCTGTAATCCCAGCACTCCAGAGTCAAAGTCAGGAGGATTGCCAAGAATTCAAGGCCAGCCTGAACTACACAGTAAGTTCAAGTTCAGCCTGAATGACATATCTCCAAAAGAAAGAGATGATGAAGAAGAAAGAAATCTTGAGCTCATCTCAGAAATCAGCAAGACCTCACCCATTGCAGGCTGAAGTGTACAGATGTATAAGCCTTTCACTTGAGATGAGAGTTCAAGTGACTCACATTTGAGTTCATCCTAGGAAACTGGTTCGCCAAGACTGATTTTACTGTGCTCTTCCATCCAGACATTCAGGGGCTGTTCCTGTCATGGTCCAAAGGGTCCTGGTTTCGGTTTCCACTAACAACAGAACTTGGCATCATCATTGCAATGCTGATTTTACTGCAATACAGAATGCAAGAGTTGTGGGGGAGGATTCTATCCTGTTTTCAAAGAAAAGCCTAGAAGAGCCCCTGAGAAAGCAGTGATTGAAGCTATGGGAATGAAGTTGAAGGTGTAGTGGAGACCGCAGGAAGTCAGAAATACCAGGAACATGGAAAGGCTACTGAGGAAAGCTTCAGGCTGTGAGTAGAGTCAGCCCAAGATAGAGGCCATGAAACTAGCAAGGCCATAGGTGTGGGGCCTTCAAGGCCGTCTAGAACTCATATCTACCACTATGTTCCTAGATGATGGATCTAGAACTACAGGGCTTAATATATAAACCACAGACATTTAATTTAATGCCAGGCCCCTTTGGGCCACAGCAGCAGAAACAGCTTCTGAGTGCCTAGATGGATGAGCAAAATGAAATCTTTCCTGGGCAATGGATTTTCTAGGATGATCTTCTCAAATATGAGTCACAGGGACTCTCATCTCAAATGATAGGCATATACAGCTGCTCCCTTGAGCCTGCGATGGATGAGATCTTGTTTTGTTTCAATCTTGCCTTGGTCTTATTCTTTTCCATTTGCCAGCTCCCCCTTTCAGAACAGAAATGTTTGTTCTGTGCCTCGGGATTATGTGATTTGCTTTTGATTTTTGCAACGATTCACAGCTGAGTTTGCCTGGCGTCTCAGAAGAGACTTCGCTTTATACTTTTGAAAAGTGCCGGATTTATCGAGACCCTGGGGAGGAACTGCTGCGTTTTCAGATGTATGTAAAACAGTTTCATTATGTTAAAATTATGACCTCGTGTTTATTTGGGGATAAAGTATGGATTAAAGAGATGCATTTGGGTGTCCAGTCAATAAGGGTGGAATGTGATAGTTAGGCTTGGTTGTTATCAACTTGCTTATTTTGGGAGGCATTTAGAGGATTGATGGAACACAATTCTGTGTGCTCTGGGTAGGTCATGGGGGCAGGATCTTGGGTACCATATCTTACACCTCATGCTTCCTCTTTGGTATTTTTCTTCTGCTCTGTTTCCTTGCCTCCGAGAACTAAGTGGATTTGCTCTACCACATCCTTACATCACGATGTTCCTGCCGCAGCACCAGGCAGCCTGATGGCGAATCCCCTGAAAACATGAAATAAATTAAACCTCTCCTCCTTTAAGCTGTGGGTGTCAGGAATTGTGTTCCAGCAATGTGAAAGCTGAATAATACAATGTAATAGAGAATGTAAGACTAGAGGAGGAAGACGGGGTGTACTCCTTCCTGTTTTCTTAGTGTTCTCTCCATCCTTCAGTTTATTTCAGTTATGTTTACTTCTTTACCCCAATAGGATAAATTATTTCCACTAGCCGTAGTTGAGTACAGTTTGGTGCTTTTTCTGCACCATTCAGGAGTACGTAGCTCATCATTATAATCTTCCTTACCTCAAGAAGTGTTATTGTCATGTCAGGCTGTAATCCCAGAACCTTGAGAGATTGAGACAAGAGGACTGTGAGTTCAAGCCTAGCCTAGGCAACTTAGTGACACAGTGATGAAGTGTCTCAAGGGGGTGGGGATTTAGCAATCCCCAGCACAAAAAAAAAAAAGTGTCTTAAATTTTTTTTAGACAGTAAAAAATTTGCAAGGAATATAGATTAGTGTTCAGGTCCTGGCTTCAATCCCCAGTACTGCTAAAAAACAAAAACAAAACACAAACAGAGTACTGTATGTTAGGAGTAGTTTGCAAACTGATTTGACTTTGTGGGAACTTTTCATTCCCAACATCTACTGTGAAACATATTTTGTCTCCACAACATAATTAATGTATATTTAATAAAACTATTGCATATACAGGGTGCTTATAATGTGTCAGAATTGCTCTAATTCATAAAATTCTCCTAAATGTGCTTTGAGAATAGCAAGTATCAGTATTATATATGAAAACAACTGAGGTAGGAGGGATCATGTGACTTATCTCAAATCATGGAGCTACTAATTAGCAGAGCTGGGATTTAAATCTGGAATTCAAATATAATCACTGTGGTATACTGCCTCTTTGATTAGTGTAGAGCACTCAACAGTGTCAAGACTACGACAAGCTAATGTATTATGATTTTTATCTAGCAGTGGCATAGATACTCTGAATAAAGTTCATGATGATAAGAAGAAAGCAAAGAATATAGATTCCAATAACCAGCAGATGTTTAATGGGGAACTATATGGTAATGTAATTATAATGGCTGGTAATATATTTATAATATATGGTTTAAAGGGAGACAAAATGGTTTTATTAGTAATTTAGTGTGGTATTATAAACACCAAATCTTAATGGTGTTCAGCATGCACTCTTGAGTCTGCAAGGTTTTCAGGGATGGCTGGTTATGGCTGACTTTACTTGTGTGTCTGCATGCACCTGACAAGATGGCTGCAAGTCAGTTTTACTGATATTGGCTGAATTTGCTCAAGTGTCTCAGGCTTTGCCACGGATTCAGAGACCCTGCCAGGGTGACTGAAGCTTCTATTTTGAATGCCTAGTGGTATAGTAACACTAAGATATCAAAAGCAAGATAAAGGAGCATATCTGAGAGGTAAAATAAGAAGAAAAATTAGTGTTGATTGGGACATATTGGAACAGAGTAAAATAAGTATAGATTTCTCACTTGCAGTTTAGTGTGAGTTTACAGAGAAGAGAAACAGGTAGAAATAGAAATGAAGAACAGCAATATAAGTCACAAGTTTGTCTAGTATCAATTAGAGAGATTATATAGAAAAATGCGTCAAATCCATCCTGAGACTCATCAGTAATTCTGCTTTGTTTTTCGTCTGTTATACAAATAACCTAAGTAATATGTATTAGTGAAAGAATTATTCAATATTACTGATATATAATTACTACGATTTTTGTCACATATCTTTCTGAAAATTTTGATGTATTTGACTAGTATTTTTCAAGAAAAAATAAATTTCTTCTGCAGAAGAACACACACAGTAGATGAGAGATGAAATGACCTTCAATTATCAAAAGCTCTATTGCAGGAAAAATACAAATAAGAGAAGACAACAAGCTTCCGTTTGTTTAGAAATAGATTAGAAATAGATCTTAACATTAAGAACATGACAGCAATGTCTAAAGAATTGAGGACAATCTTTTTGAGCATGTTCCTAAGTGGTCCTGCAGAGATTCAGCAGAATGTATTGATTCCTTGTCATCTGCATTAGCATCGTAATTCCACAAATCTAGTTTAATCAAGGACTTGAAGGAATGTGTCTATCACCACTTTGGTGTAATACATAGCATATTTAGGGTCTCATTTTAATAAGCTTTGAGTCTCCTAATTTAAAACTGAAGCATGTAATTTAACTAAATTAAAGAGTTAAAACAGGCCAGAAGGGGAGAGGCATATTTGTAACCCAGCTACTCAGGAGAAGGAGGCAGGTGTGCCAGTAGTTCGAGGCCAGTAGGGGCAACATAGGAAGATCCTGTCAGCCATACATGTTTTGGTGATGGTTTTCATTACTGTATTTCAAGTTTATATGATCCTTACTTTCTTTTGGAATAATTATCCAACGTAAACACTAAAATTATGTACAAATTTTGTGTAAGGAGAAAATATCCAACAGTTTTCTCCTTTGAGTTTCTTGCATTTGACCATCCTCATAAAGAATATTATGGAATCAACTACAGCTATATTAAGGATCAGAATGGTGTGACATAAATGATAAAAGGGAAACTATGGACCCAAATTCTCATCTTGGCCTCTGGAGTAAAAGTTCTTCAGCCTATATAAAAAAAAAAAAAAAAATTGAAAATCAGGCTGAATTGAGAAAGGATATTATCAATTATCTTAATTCTATTTAACATATCAGCATTCAAACTTGCCTATCATGTCATAGATATTACTACCTGTAAATTGGGGTTGGAGGAAATCTAAGATAAGATGAAAAGAAGGAATGGTGATGAAAGCACGTTTCCTTAAGTACTGAGCATTATGAGAATAACAGATTAAACAGTGACCCGGAAAGTAGACAGAACTCTGTACCCTGATCTTTCTAAGCACATTAGATCAATGGGAAAGCTAGAGCAAAAAGACAGTCTGCTTAGCTTTTATCTTGAAACCCTGACAGCAAACAACCATGTTAAATGCTACAGCCCAAACCTAGGAGATGATGACTTGCACAACCAGGAAAGATGCTCACACAGATGAGTATGAAACACAACTCTCAGCACTCCGTGATCTTATGTTGCATAGATAGGTTCTACTTCATCAAGCAAAACAAATGTTGTGAAAGGGCCAGTGAGTCAAGACATAAAGAGGCTTTGTGCCAGAGATAAGTGGGCGCTACAGACCCCAAGGATGATAAGATCTATCATGGTGTCTGGATAAGCCAGACCAAACCAGTTATACTCACTGGTCTTCAATCAGACTAGATTGTAGGAAGCAGCAAAGTTCAGGATGTGACACTGACCTTCCTTTCATCTCCCATTCTCATTGTAACAAATTACCACAGACTTAACGGCCTTGGAACAAGATAAATTCATTATTTTACAGTTCTGGAGGTCAAATGCCCAAATGGGCCTCAGTGAGCTAAGATCAAGTTATCAGCATCCCCACATTCCCCTGAAGCTTTTAGAAGATTATCCACTTTCTCATTCCATTTTGCACAGACTTTTGCATTCTTTGACTGCTTCCATCTTCAAAGTCAAAAACAGCGGGCGGAAAATTTCTCACTTTCTGTCACTCTGACATTGACACTCTTGCTTTTCTCTTTAATTTTCCATGACCTTTATGACTACATTGGGCAAGCCCAACAATTTTGGGTACCTTCTCCATTTCTAAGGCAGCAGATTAGCAAGCTTGAATATATCTGCAAATTTAGCTCCTTCTTGGATTTTTACCCAACATATTCAACAGCCTCCACATGCTAGAATATGAGTACATTTGGTAACCCACTATTTTGCCTACCACAGAGATACTATACTTTTCTCTTTAGCCCAACCTACATATTTGGACACTATCTTGGAGCAATATAGGGAAAAAAGTAAGACTTACAAAGTAGAGTCATCCTCAGAAAGAGAATGAGTCATGCCAAGAGATCATTTAAACCTTAAGAAAGATAAATATCATGTGATTGCTCTGTTTAGAATTTATTTCCCCTTTGTTCCTCACTGCAACCACCTCCACTATGCAATTACTGTCCAACAGGATAGAGGCTCTCAAGGAAGCCTAGATCACTTGTTAAAACAAAGAAGGTGTATTTTCTTTGCAGATCAGAGAGAATGTGTGAGTTAAATTTTTGCTTCTGACACCTTATTACTGATCATAATGACCTCAAACAATAAATTTAAAAACATAACTTATTTACCTGACACCACAGAGCCTTTAAGAAGAAACTGGAGCATGATTATTTGACAGATGAAATTCACACATGTTAATAGACTTGTTCCTGGAAGCAAATGACAGAACAATCTAGTAGAATCTGGAGACAGGGCAATACCCCTGAAATCTCTGGCCACTGGCTCAGTTTACTGTCTTCAGAAAATGATTTAAATAAATTAACTTCTTCAGAAAATGATTTAAATAAATTAACTTCTTAAGAATGTGTTATATTTTATACTAAGTATTCCTCTCAAATTTTCAGAAGATTTGTCATTTTGTTTACCAGAACTTCAAAGTACAGATGGAAAATTGAATGTTAATCCAATATACAACACATATCCTAGGCCCGCCATAATACTTGCTAAAATATGTGGGTGTGACTATTAAGGAGAAAAAAACAGTTTAAGAGCTAAGTACATTATGAGACAATGACAGAATAATAAACGTGCACTTGGTAGAATCCAAGGTACAGCACTGAACTGTGAAATGAAGGTAAAATTTCAGCAGTACATAAAAAAAAAATCAAAGTGATAGTAATGGAGGCTTATCATTATGAGGCTGAGTACCTGAGTGCACTAAGTAGATGGAAAGTAGCTGTAGAATATCTGTGTTGCTAGGTCAGCAGAAAAGGGAGATTGCCCTTATCTTTAATTGGTAGAACGATGACAAGAAAGAAAAGAGTGTCATCCACTTTTGATCACTTTCCTTCATTGCTGTGGACTTTTACTCGAAAGTGGCATTGCATCAAGGGAAATAAAGCACAATTTAAGATTCTTTAAGACTACTGAGGCAAATGACAACCAGGGGGAAAACATTGAAGATCACGGTAGAATTAATCATCACTAAACCAAAATATCTGCGGAAGTGTTCTGACTCATGTGATGAGAGAGGAAAAGCATATTTTTGTACCTCTAAAGAAAAAGAAAAATAGTCAATAAATATTTTCCTAAGTGAGTCCCATCAGTTAGTAATATTCTCGAATGATTTAGAAGTAATGCTATTTTTGAGATTTTCTTTTTCTCTAGAATTTAACTTGGGAATACTCTGGAAGTCAACCGATTTGCCCAGGACTTCATGTGGAAGTCATTGGAGAAAGCAGCATCAGCCTTATTTTAATTGCTTTCTAAGCACACACACTTGTGAGCGCTCCAAAACTCTTCATGTGGTAGTCTGTACACGGGAACACTTTTTACTTTCACAAATTTAAGCTTCATGGTTTTATTTTTATATCACTGTATTCATTTTGTTCTAAGTTTTGCTTTTTGTTTTACCAATATTTCTAGTTGAAAAGGTTTTCCATATGTGTGTACAGCTGCCCTTTGTTCCTTTTATTGATATAATTTAACCTTGGAAAGAAAAATGAAGTATTTCAGAGAATTATTACATTAAAATTATTTGCAAGTTGAAAAGCAATACAATGCATACCAAGAAGATAGTTTAATATATTGTTCTGATAGTATTTACAAATATACAATGATACTTAATATTTTATAGAAGAGTGTGGATAATATTGTCAAGCACACATATTCACATACCCCTGTGCACATGGAAAGAATGTTGCCAGGTTCAGGTTAATGAAAAGAGAAATTTAAGCATAGACCTGAAGAAAGTGGATGACAGAGTCAGTTAGATATCTGGGGCAAGTACTCTCCAGACAAAGAGACAAAGGAAAGGCAAAGTTCCTAGTTCAAAGTTGGTCTTCAAGAAAAACATACCTTCTTAGCTGACTCATTAGCCTAGCTCAGTCAGAGGGTATCATTTGTAAAGTCTCTTGGCCTTTAAATTTGTTAGTTACACGTAATAGAAATTGTCTGTTTCATGTAAATTCTATGAAGTTAATGTCTGTGATATATATAAAGCATATGTAGTGGGAGCATCAGAAGAAATATCACCCACTTCTCACACTTTTTTTTTTATTAGAGAGCTTCTTTAAATCAAATGCATTAATCAAGGTGTATGCATATTCCTTCAGATAGAGAATATCCATTAATATAATTACTGTAGATTCTAATTCCAGGAACAATTACATGAAATACATGACTGGAAAGATCCTTGCTACATTCTCCTATAAATGTTACAGTAAGTATAATAGTAATAATAGTAAGATTGCCCTTTACATGGACTTGATTGCTAAAAATAATAACATAAAGTATTATTATACCAAATTTTGCCAAGGATATAAAGAAACGAGTACTCTTAATACAGTCCTGGTGTTCGTATATATTGATTCAGTTATTTGACTCAATCTGCTATGTGAAATATCTTGATGAGCAAAGAAACATTCGCGTATATCTATATATCTAGGTGCATGTATGAGATACATATAATATATAGACAGAGAGTTTTTGTATACTTGTGTTCATGTATACAATTATATATACATATATTACATTTTTATAGATAGAAATGAATATAAGTCATGCTCATCACATTTTGTAATAATTTAGAAAAACAAAAATCCATACATTAAAACATAATAAAGGAATTGCCTCACTTTCATGAAATGAGAAAATTCATATTCATAATTTACATCATATTTGTTATTTATAATGTGTATTTATAGCTAATGGTTTGACAAATATCAGAACATAGTATTTTATGAATAAGAAACTTGAAATGTAAGTTTAGGTATAATGCCATTCAAACAAAGGCGTTAGGGAAGCAAAAAAATATGATATCACATTTATGTGTATGCACTTGTACAGTAATGGAATAAACTATGGAGAACAATGATAAACAACAGAATAGTTCTTTTGTGCAAATACAACAAAGCAACCTGATACCTCTCTTCGTGAATCTTTTGCACATTAGTGTCTGCAATAATCTTTAACCTTGACAGTTTTCCAAAATAAGACCAATATTATAGTTTAAATAAGCTGAGAATCCTCACTGTAGAATAGGTAAAAATCCATATAGTTGACAACACACTGATCTCAAGGGCAAAACAACAGACCTGCTACTTGCAAGTGGCCTCTCATCTTAATGCTGTTGTCCAGCCTTTACTCCAAATGCTTTACACCTATGATCTCGAATGTTGTAACAATTCTCTGTGGAAGATACTCTTTTCCTCTTTTAGCTAGTAAGTTGGAGCACTGGCATTTAAACTAGAGAGTGTTATTTCTCTACTAGTTCTTGCTGGGTGAATTTAGATTAAAATAAAAGTTTTAAAGTGTGGCCTGAGATCCAGGGAATGTGTGAAAATGAAAGTTCTTGAGTCACTCTAGACCTACTGAATCTTAAACTCTATGACTAGCCTTAACAAAAAATATTTTTACAAGCCCTCGGGGTGACAGGGGTTAAAATTCAAGAATCCTTGCATTAAAGAAGTTTCCAGACCTACTGTTAGCACAACTGGAAAATTAAAAGGGGAATCAGGGTATATCTCCTCACAATGTTTTCACTCCAGTTGAAACCTAATACTACTTGACTCACACTATTAAACTGAGTGTGAACTACAGAATGATTGCAAAGAGAATATACCAACTGAGAAAGGTAAGAAATTTTTTTTAGTAGTAGGAAGAAGTGTTCAGAGAGTGAAATCCAAAGAACAGGATTCCCGGAGCATCCATGTAGTACAGGAGACTCGGATTAACATACAGTGATGGTTCCTTGTGGGATCCCTCTACTCCCTCCCACGAATTTCAACCTATTGATTCCTTCTTTAGAAAACTTTTTTGAGGGGCATCGGGGTGCTGGGGTTTCAACTTAGGGCCTTGCACTTGCTAGGCAAGCACTCTACCACTTGAGCTAAATCCCCAAACCCTTTAGAAAACTTTAGAAAAGCCAGATGAGCTCTAACATTAGTAATTATGTTATTTGAGGCACACACATTCTGAAATTAAATTTATATTTATCAATAAAAAATGTGCATTTACTCATTGAATCTGATCTGGTAGTGTGGTAAGATTTGTACAAACAATGTAGTGAAGAGGAAGAAAATAGGACTCTTTGAATCCTACCTGGCAGCCCCTACTGCAGATTTCAGCACAAATCAATCTTGAATTCACTAAGACATGAAGTTTTGCTACTGGACAAATGTTCTCTGTATCACCTGATATCCGGGCCCTTTCCATACAAAACAAAGCACAGGGCAGAACACAAAGAATTGGTAAGGAGGCCAGAGATTTATTAAAGGGAAAATACACTCCACAGAGTGGGAGCAGGCCAATGAGAAAACCCAAGTGTGGGTTTGATTCAGGGCAGCCCCATCTGTTTTAGGTTAAAGTATATTTGGGAGCGTTTGAAGCAGGCAAAAACAGAGATGGAAAATGCTGGTGTTGAAAGTACACCCTCGAGAACAGAGGGCAGAGCTCAGAGATGGCGACTTTAGTGAGTTCCAAGGTTGGCTTCTCTTCTGTTTTCCTAGAATTTGGGGAATGAGGAGGAGTGGTAACTGACTGGGCTCTTTCCACTCAACCATGAGTGTCCACCATCACTTTGGGAGAGGGAGTCTGAGAATTTCATGGGAGAGGTAGAATTACCGTGGCAGCCAAAGCTAACCCGGGGAGTCAAAACTGCAGTGCTAATGATACTCTAACGACCATGAGGTTGCACTTGGTTACTCTGAAACAATTAGAGAGCTTGTTCCTTTGGCTCTTGTCAAAGGTCGAGGAAGTGCGCTAAGAGCAGGAGCATAGTTTTTACACTCACACCAGCATGTTAAGACACTAAGGCAAGGGCAAGACCGTATTCCTCAGGCTTATGTCAGGATATTATGGAAATACGGTGAGGACGGGATGCTCTTGTGGGCTCCACGAGCCAGAAGATATCATGCCACAGTATTTCGTACATTGTCTGTCTCCTGTTTCAGTTGTATGTGGTGAAGGGTGGTAATGAAGTCAGGAAATAAATCTGTGAGTCCGGCAAAGCATTCTTTAAAGGTGGAAAAAAACTGAGCTACTGTACTGTCTCCATGGGTTAGAGAATGGTGAGATTGATTTAACACTTAGGGTTCATTTTCTGGCACCATCACACTATCAGAATTGGTTGTGATGATTTGCTCCAAGTATGAACTGTGTGTAAAAAAGGAGGAAAGATTTTCTTCATGGGAAATGTATTACTCAATACAAATTCTAAAAAATAACAGGGCCTCACAACTTAGATTATTGTTTTTCATTGAGCCCTATTATTATGTTTTATCTGTGTATGTTTGTGTTCTGTTTTTAATGAGTACAATATGAAAGAAATGATGGGAGACTGTTTCTTTTGACCCCACTTTATACACACTTAAAGAAATGCACTTTAAATGGATTTAAAATGAAAATAGTCAGCAAATACTTCTCCTCAATACAAGCTTCCTTTCCTCCTTCCAACCTTTGTAAACACTTAAGTATATTAACAGGAAATGGGTAAGACTCTAACCAAAGAATTCAACACAAGGCTTTCCTTTTCTGGAGTAATCTCAGTTTGCCTGAAAAATCTACTCATACTGATGTGTACTGGCTGAAATCTTGTGCCTAGCACAGGTTCCTTTGCTTATGTGATTATTTAGAAGTGAGCAAAAGTTATTATATCTTTTTATAAATGCCAGGACTTTGTACCTAAAATGTGAGAAGATATTGCTTTAAGGTCGATTTGACAAGCCCACCTGGGCCTTTCGTTCTCTTCAGATCAACCCTGATAGGGCAGATTGAGGAAAGAAAGATTTTGTCTATTACTCTTTACTCACCACTTTAAAATTATCCTCTGCCATTATAATTTTTTATGTTTTGGTGTTTTAAGAATGTTCCCATACATGCTCTTCATGGTAGAGATATTTGATTCCTAAATTATAGATGAAAAAATGGAGATTCTGGAAGTCTGGATGATTTTCCAAAGACCACACAGTGATTGAGGTTGATTTTAGAGCTGTGATCAGAATGGCATATTCTACAGCCCTCAAGCATTGGCCTTTGTATCATAAGAGTGAGTGAGCGACAACTTTTCTAGATCTGTATTTTCTTGATAAGCCAGTTATCAGGTGTGTTCTGAATAAGACTACATTTTTTTCTCATGGTGAATAATCCTGTGACCTGACCACTGTGGTACAGAGGAATAAAAGGGACTTTGTTTTGTAAAAATTTGTTTCTCTAATAGATGCATTCTAGAATTGATCTATCAGTATTTATTGTTAGTTGGAAGACACACATTTGTAGGGAAGAATATTCAGGCAATATAGTGTACCTGCAAAATAGGTTAGGATTAAAATCCTGAACGTACTTACTGACTCATGAGTTTGGGCAAAGCATTTAGATTCTTCATTTGGAAAGACATTCTCATCTGCCTCCAAGGCACAGTTTAAAATACGGGTTATATCAAAAAGGTATTGAAGAGTTCAAACGCTGGACAAATGGACTATAAATTTAAAGAATTGACAATGGTATATATAATGCCACTACGCATAGTTTTAGACTGTTTATGCCCATAAAATGATGAAAAATATTTAAAAATCCACTCACTTAGCCCGTGGCTAAAATTATACATGCACATGACTACATATATTAAGCCCCGCTCAGATCTTAGAAATAAAACTGCGCTGGAATGAGATCCATGGGTTACTGCTCTGTGAAGATAAGAACACGCAGCGTGTTAACTATGGTTATTATTGTATTATTTTGCTATGAAACTTTGTTTATATCTTCATAAAATAAAAAAGAAGCACAGTAGAATTTGAGAAGTACTGTTTTGGGATATGTGAAAATGCATAACCTTCCTGAGAAAGATACAGATTTCTTCAAACTTTATTAATTATTGCCAAATTGTTCTCCAAAGCAGTTTTGTCAATGTGTAGAAGTCAGGCTTTTACATTTGTCCAAACTGCGGTATATGCAATGTTGTGTTGCTTGCTATTGCTTTGATTTGCATTTTCTTCGTTCCTCATGAGATTGAACATCTCTCCACAGGTCCGTTGTCCACTGGTGCCTTCTGTGATGTCCTTGGTCCCATCCAATGGCAAATTTTCTGTTGATTTCTATGATTTGAATTTTATACTTTGTCACATTAAGTTTACTAAATAGGTCTTTTTATCTCCCGTCTTCCTTTCTTCTCTTTTTGAAAAAATTTCCCTCTTCTCTTCTCTTCCTTGTCTGTTGCCAGGACATATTACAGCATGTGGCTGTTATTCAAACATTACAGTCCCTTGGATGTTAGTCGTCAACAGCCCTAACCAAAACAGCTTCTTTTTACTTCTATCTCTTCAAACCAAAACAAAATAACATAATATTTCCTAAGTGAAAACACTGAATTTAAACCCAAACTTATCCACTAAAGAAGTTTTTTCAGTATCTAATTGCTTGTTGTCAAAATATTAAATTTATGTTAAAAGATGAATGTTATCATTGTTATTATTCTCTCAAAAATGTAAATAACTTTAAAATACAATACTACATGATACATATATATGTATTATCCACATATGCATATATTAGCTAACATATATACTGAAATTGTGTATAATATACATAGCACTATAATTTTTCTACAGCATCATTGTGTTGGAATTCAAGATTTACATCTGATATCGTTTTCAACAGTGACTAGGTTAGAGAAGAAACGAAATAATCCCAAAGTTATTCATAAGCTTGTGGAAGTTTTACTTCCATTAATACGTCTTAATTGTTACAGTAATCATCTACAATACCTACTAAAAACTAAGATATTCTATTTGCTCATAATTGTTGTACTAAGCCTCCACTCTGGAAGTTCTGATTTTGTATGTCTGAATTGGAACCGAGATATGTGTTGATACACTATATGTATTTTTACGGTCACACAATTACCTTTTTATAAGCAAGTTTGTAAATGGGGAGCTCCCGAATTATAAGCAATTTATCTGTTCCCTCTCACATGAATATTGACCCAGGATACGTCAAAACATCTGGTAGGATGAACACAATGATGTATGTATTCTGGGAAGAACATTTTGCCCAGTCTTAAGCAGGGAAGAAATATTCTCCCACATCCCAAGGGAGTATCTCCTAGGCAAAAGTCAAGGCTACTACCATTAGTCCCATTTACACACTGCACAGCTTACTGCCCTACCTCAAAATAAAGATAAAGTGAAGCATAAAAGTGCTGACTTGGTTTACCAGCCACCAACTTCCACACAGCTTCCATCAGTTATTTCTGCATGACCTCTACACTGGTAGCAGATAAGGAAGGATTTCAAGGCCCAGCGTCTCTGGGTCCTACCTGGTCTCTTGGCAACTGGTCAGCCCTGCTTCCTTCTTGTCTTTTGCTCCTACTTCAATCTCATTATCAGCAGCTCTTCCAGTTTTAACATCTTGCCTGCATTCTCTGCACATCTGTAAATGTGTCCTATTCTTCGTATCAAAGTTGTGAGATGTCTCTTTTGCAATACGAATAATTTAAGAAGTAGCACATTTGATTGGATGTGACAGATGAAGCCATTAGAGAAAATATTGTAACTATTCAAGTTTGGAAGGAACTTTTTTTATTGTGCAATAAAGAACTTTCTCAATTTGGAAAAAAAAGCACAAGTATGGGGTAGTCTTGGTTATTGCTTTGCTTTCCAGAAACATAAAATCACTTACAAATAGCTCATCACACATTTTTAAGGTGGTACCAAATGCTACCATTCCTAAGGAAAGGATGAAATGTAGTTTTTTTTTTTTTCTGAGAAAACTATACATGCACACACATGTGCACACGTGCGCACACACACACAGTCAAAGACTAGTGGATTTCCAGGTATAAATCCTTTCTTTCCCCATCATCTAAACAGTAAATATTTATTAGGTAACCAACAAAATACTGTACCAGGTGCTAAAGAAAAGAATGGGGGATAGCAAATATGAGATATTAAAAGTTTGACCCAGTAGGTTGTTACAAGAATTACACATTATTACTTGTAAAAGCACTTTGAGCGCTTTGAAAATTCAACTTTGAGCAAGTTGAACACATAAATAATGTTTAATAAATATTTGTTGTCATCATTATTTTCCTTTAAGAAGCTTGAGATGTATACGTGTGAATATATGTAACAATTTTCCCCAGTATTGGGAGCAGGAATTGCATATTTCTAATTTCTTTTTGCATCTGCAGCAACAAGTTCAGGACATAAGCTGTATAAGTTTAAAGAAGTCAGCTGAAGCCAACTCAGCATGTATTAAATTAAAATCAATTCTGGGGCAGTGAATTCTATTCAGTAGTAGTTCTCAATCGGGATGATGTTAGCCCCAGACCACACAGGACATTTGGTAACGTTTGGAGATATGTTGGGTCCACCTTACTTGATGGACAGAAGTTTATTAGTGGTGTCCAGGGTTAGAGGGCAGGGATCCTGGTAAACATGCTGCAGGGCTTAGCACAGCCCCCCACAACAAAGAATTATTGGAGCCAAACTGATGATACTGGCGACGTGGTGGAGGTAGCATTTCGAGACACATACATCACACACAAGAGAGAATACGAGAATATGAGTGAAGTGGGGGAGGAAGCTTATGTAAATGACAACAAGAAAGGCATGAAAAGCATGGAAGGAGATTTTATAAAACAGTGAGATCATTGTATTTTTTTCTTCTTATCCCTAAATTAGCCCGTCCGTATTTCTTCCACCTATTCTACTGGCACCCTTAAATATTTACTAGGGAATCTAGTCAGGCGACTCATATCCTGGAATCCATCCCACTTCAAACTCCACTTAACTCAATCAAAATCCACCCCTCTGTTTTGGACAAGTGTTACAGGCCCAGATTTCTCAGAGACAATTCTGTTCTTTTATCCTTACGCTTTCCTTAAGGTGGATAACCATTTCCTTTGCTTTCAAATCCTGATTTCTGTAGACATGGGGAACGTAACTTTATATTTTCTGAGATTTTGAAAATTGTCCATTAAAACCATTTCAACAAATCATCTGCAACTAAATGTGGGTAATGGTGGTGATTACCCAAGTTATAAAACTTTCATCTTCAGAGCCATATACCAACATGGAACAGAAGATTATATTAGCCACCTGTCATCCCAACCCATTAGTAACTAGACATTTCTTCTGCCAACCATTTCTGCCGTTATGTGTGTTTTCCTTATGTGAGAAGTAAAAATTCTGAGGCCTGATTTCTACACTTTGAGTTTCTCACTCGTAAGGATTTCATCAATGGAAACTAAATGGTTTAGTACATTTCTTTCATTACTAGGAAGATTTTTTTTGTCATTTTCCCACTAATACCTCCATATTCAAGAATGTTTACCTTAAAAACCTTCAACAAGGCAGTATTTGAGGAAAATCCTTTATGAATTCATAAAACTTAAGAGGATTGGAGGGTAATTTCATAATTCATGTCCTTTAATATTTGGTTTGTTTTGCCTGTTTGCTTTTATTTCTACAGGTGATAAACCATGCCATTTTCTCTACATCTTGCTATTTTAAACATCCTGGTAATTTTTTGCATGTCCAATAGAGAAGCCAGAACCAAGGAAGTGAAAGAACATGAAAAATGTCTAGCAGCTGCTTGATTATAATAACCTTGAGGCAAAGAAGTTGGTCACGAGTGCAATTCTTTTGTTTACTCTTAATTTCCTTCTAACTTTTAAAAATATAACTTGTGTTCACATAAATGCTACATCAAAGTAGTCATAATAAATAATTAGAGTGTTATCAAAGACTGTTTTGTTCTTCCAGATGCTAGATTGGTTTTATTTACACAGTATTGTGAAGTGACTCAAAAACAGCTGCTATTTTATGTGAGCCATTCCATGATTTGATTTGAAATGCTTTCTCTACTATATCCAATGGCACTTTAACAGCAATGACACATGCATGACAAAATAATTTTTGGACTTTTGCGTATCTCAAAAGGAAAATAATCTTAATCAATAGATGAGTGTTGTGAATGGGAATGTGTTCTTGTACCAGGGAAATGCTCGCTTGAACTTGCATTCATTCCAGCTGTGTGTGGAAAGGGCACAGCTGCAGAAGATGTGCCCAGGTCAGACACCTGAGGACTTGCCCAGGGGTACGTGCTTCAGGAGCGGATTCTTCTCTTGTTAATTTAGTTGCCTCATCTCTGGAGCCAGCCAGTCTCTGACTCTGCAGAGCAACCAAAATGGGAAGCTGTAGACAGACATAGGGGCTCTCCTAGACAAAGAAGGAAAGTCAGAGCAGAGCAAAGACAAGGGGAGAGGGGAGGAGCTGCAGCAAGGGAGGAGACTAAAATGAGATGAAAACAGAGGTAAGGTAAAAAAGGAATATTGCAAATCGCCTCATTTTTTACTACTCATTGCAGCAAGGATTCTTTTTGTGGTGGTCTGGTGCTGGGGACTGAATCCGTGAAGTCTGACACTAGGTCCATCACTGATCTGCATCCCCAGGCAGTTCTTCTGAGTGCCACTGATTAATTAATCTATGTCTGAGCTGGGCAAGTCACCATCTCACTCCACCTCCACAAAGAAGTGGGAATTTTCCCCCGCTCTTCTTAGAGAAAGAGACATAATTGGAGGAGTTGCTGTAGTATTTGACCCCTGCAAACCCTGATGTGGGTTGCTGTGCCACAGTCCCTCGGGAACCTTGCTGCTTCCTGACGAGGTGGCTTTTCACTTCTTGACATTCAGACTCAAATTCATTACACAGTTAGTGGTGGGAAATCCAAGCTATTGATCTGGAGATCCAATCAATATTTTCTTTCAATCACCTTGTTCAAAATTTATTTTGTATATCATTTGGGAAATCATAGCTTTTACTGTGTCAACAATTGCTTTCTTCTAAGTGTTTGAAAATATTTTGTCTTGGGAGAGGTAGGTCACGGGTATAGGAACTATTAATTTTGTTCATGTCCTTAAATTATATTGAATGCTTTATTTAATATACCCCTAAAGGCGTGAGTTTGCAAGAAATAAATGAGCATGATATTTTTGACTTACATTTATGACTAAATTCCATTATATTTGGCTTTTACAATTCTTTTTATATTATTTTTGATATATGATATATGCTTCTTTAAACCCTTAAATCAAACATCCACAAATAACAAAATGACTAACTAAATTATTAAATTTTTATAAAATGGAATACAATGTTGCAGTTAAAACAGTGAAAGAAAATTAGAAATTCATTTGTATAATTAGGCCACGGTGTTTGAAAAAGAAAAGAAACACTAGTGCATGTTTCTATTTACATTTTCCTAAACAGGAATGTATATAGTATAAGCAAAAAATGAGCAAAATCCTGAGCAGACTTTTCTTGGAAAAAAAAGATATACAAATGGTCAACAAGTACCTGAAAATGGATTCACCATTACTAATTATTACTAATCATTAAAGAAATGCGAACTAAAGCCACAGAGAAATATCACTTTCACCTGAGATCATAGCCCAAGTGAAAAAATGGAGGAAAAAAACTTCTTATACATTGTGAGTGAGAAGGTAAATTAGTACAAATACAATGGTAAATCAGATGGGAGTTTCCCCCAAAATAAAACTACTATATAATTCAGTAATTTGACTTTCGCATATACACACATAATATTATAAATACTGTGTTGAGGGATTTGCACTATCATGTTCATTGCAGCATTATTTGCAATAGACCAGATATTAATCACCCTTAGTATTCTTCAGTGGATGAATGGATAATGAAAATGTGATATAGGAACATAATGGAATACTATTCAGCCTACAAAAAGAAAAAAATCTTGTCACTTACTACAATATGATTGAGTCAGGAGGGCACTGTGCCATGTGAAATAATCCAGGAACAGAAAGACAAATGCTACATGATTTCATTTGTATGTAGAATGCGAAAAATTGAACTCAAAGTAGTAAGAAAGTAAAATTGTGTTTAGCAGAGATTCAGTGGGCTGGGGGGTATGGGGAGTTAATGCCCAAGAGGTATAAAGTTTCAGACAGACAATAAGAAAAATTTTTGACATCTATTGCACAGCAGAGTGACTATAGTCTACAATTATATACTGTATACATTATAAACGAAAACAAGAAAAGGAGTGCATTTCAAGTCTTCTTCCATAAAAATGACAGCTAAGCAAGGTATTGGGTAGGTTAACTAGCTTGATTTTATCATTCCACATTATATACACCTGGCATTACACACCATAATGATACAGAATTATGATTATTTCAGTCAAATTAACATTAGTTTGTTCAAGATTATTGAAGGAGGGTAGAGTAATTTATATTTTTTAATGCAGGAGTTTTACTTATGATCATCTATTACAGTATTGCTTTGGTAATTTTTAAAGGAAAACTAAATAAGTAAATAGACTGTACATCAACAAATTTGTAATTACTCAAAAGTGTAATTTACCAAATAAAATATAACATATATTTGAGCTACAATTTATTTTTTCCTAACATAATGCATTGTACTAATTTAGCTAGTACTTGATGGTGTTATTGTTTCTTATTTCTAACAAATGTAACTATTAAGTCCTACCATGTGCAAAGAAAGTGCAATGTGCTTAAAATGTTATTTACTGTTAATAACAAATCTAAAAGTAAGATGCAATTAAAGAGGCAAATTAACTCATCAGATCTGTTAAGATCTGTTAAGCGTCTGATATAAATCTAAAGTCCATCATTTCACTAAATATCGCTGCCTCGTTGAGCTCATGCCTGGATAAATGTATATGATATCAGTCAGCACGTACACAAACACTCTCACAGAAACTGTGGAGACAGAGGAACAAAAATAATGATACAGTATTAAATTAATTTGTTATTTGTTGGCCTGGTAATTATAGCCCTGGCCAACAGATGCCTAGATGAATAAAACATGTGGCAGATGAGAAGGAATATGAAAATGCAAATAATACAAGCCTAGGGCATGTATTAGTCACTTCTGGATGTATATGCTGTGCACTAACAGTCCAAAACATCTTAAAAATCATTTGGATGAGGTCTGTCTGAGTTATAAAGTTATAACTGCACAATTCTGCAGCAGATGAAGCACCAAGGATTTTCCTGCCATTGTAGATCCATTTTTTCACTTGATTTTCTCTGTTGCTAAGGGATTTTAAACTGACACACCATCGACCCATTTTTCATTTAATTTCATTTTTAATACTTTTCCAATTACCAGAAGAAATTCTGATGTTTTGTCAAGAGTTTTGCTTTGTTTAGCTATTTGTGAGATTTAATTTTTTTTTTCCATTCAGACTTACTTGTATTGAAATATCTATGATTTGCTATTTGAAGTTCACTTCATTTCTATTTAGTGAGTTAAGGCAATGATCTCTTTCTCGGTTTAAAAAATTATCTTTAATAAATGTTATTTGTTAAAATAGATGTATAGTTTAGTTAGATATCTCAAAATCAAAATATAGATCTTGTCAATTTCACCAAAAAATATTTTATTCTCTCTTAACTCCAAAAAAATCTAAAACCCATATGATTACATGATATCCTTTATATACTTTCACAAGTATCTAATCATATAATCACTTTTAACTTTTATATAATGATACTACTACCTAACATTTTTAAACTCTCACAGAAAATAAAAATTTTTAATAAATATTAGAATACAGATATTCACTGATATTTATTGCATGATCATGACCTAGACATATATATTAATGCATTCTATTTGTTTATTAAAACATTTTCCATAGTATTATACACTATTTAGTATATAATTCATAAAAGAAGACCTAAGTGGCCAACAGGAATATGAAGAACTGCTCAGTATTATTAATTATCAGTGAAATGCAAATCAAAACTACACTGAGATATCATCTTACTCCTATTAAAATGGCCATTATCAAACAAAAATAATAACAAAATTGAAAGAAAAGCATTGTGTGGATGTGGATAAAGTGAAACGTGCACATTATTGATGGATCTGTGAAATAGTTCAATGCAATGGAATACATATTGTATTCCCTCAAAAAAATCCAGAATCATATTTTTCCTAGATAGTTATGGGAAGAATTGAAATCAGAATCTTAAAGAAATATTTGAACTTGCACATTCGTTACTGCATTATTCACAGAAGCCAAAATGTGAAAACGTTCAAATGTCCATCAACAGAGGAATAGATAATGAAATCATGCCATATATGTGTGTTTGCAATGAAACATTATTCAGCCATTAAAATAAGCAAATCCTGTCATGTTATGGACATGGATATACCTTGAGGACACTATGCTAAGTGAAAGAAGCAGGTCACAGAGAAACAGAAAGTACAATGGCTGTTTCAGGGGTGCAGAGGGAAAAGGAAATACAGAGTCACAGTTCAATGACTACAGAATATCAGTCATGCAAAATAAACAGTTCTAGAGATTTGCCGTATCACACTGTGAATGTGCTTAACAATACTATACTATGTGCTTAAAAATGTACTGAGGCTATATCTCATGTATATACTTTCACAACTGTAAAACAATGTGATTCATAACAAAACAAACTATAGTTGTGCAAACTTAGTTATTCCTATGAAAAAATTTAATATATTTTGCAGTCACATCTCCTAGTGTGTCTACCGAAGTTTACCTGTATTGGCTGTCTGATGGTGATTAAAGTGGACTTCTCTGACTATGAAAATCATCGTGAAAGGCAACAGGACATAGTGACTGGCACATTTGATTTAGAAACTTATGGACCTCACTTTGAGTCCACACTCCCTAAACTACTATCTTATGTGTGTTTGATCCATTGGGATTCTCTCTGGAATCTAATCCTCTCGTCTTGAAAAGTAAGAATAAGGATAGGTGATTATATGTTTGTTATGTTGGATAATGTATTTTATACAAAATCCAATGTTGTGCACCCAGCAGTGTATTAAGGACTCACAGCGCGCCAGTAATAGTAGTAACATGAATAGTATCACTAGAAATAGTAGTAGCAGCAGTGGTAGAAAGAGTAGTATAAATAACAATGGTTTTTAAGGTAGTAAAAACAGTAGTAACAGTAACAGAAGTATTAGTAGTCCTTCAGCAGTACTTGAAGCAGTAACAGTAATAGGAGTAATTATTATAGTAATAATACCAACAATAGTAAAAGTAGCAGTAGCAAAATCCATAATCCCTACTAGTCTTGATTTATTTATTTTCAATACAATGGGTCACTTTTAAAAGAATGCAATATGTATTTATTAATTGCACTGAATTTTCATTTTCTCTTTTTTCCCAGCAGGTTAGGAATTTTTACTTATTTGGAGTTTGGTTAAATTCCAAAATCCTGGAAGAGTGGAGATATTTAATAAATATTTATTAAATAAACATATACACTGCATATTAGAAGTTCTATTAATTTGAGAGTTTCTATTCTATATTTTGAGCATTCACCACAGGGTAGATCTCTCTCTGGACACAGGGAAAATGTAAGGAAAAACCAATATCAAGCTTCTAGAGAAATTTTACTTGTTTTGGAGCATGGTTCTCATTGGTAGCCATAGGAGCACATAAGAGTCTGAGAAGGATTTTCTAATTAGGTATTTTCATATATAACCATTGAGTACTTTATATTCTAGATTGTAGAGAAAAATATATCATCAACAATTATTATCTTCAAGGAGCTCACAGTAAGAAAGGAGAAATTAATACATAAGCACAAATTCTCAGTGAAATTTTTTCAGTTGTTCAACACTTATTTAGTTTTTAGCTTTTGCCATTTTTCAAGTGCCATTCTAGTTGTTAAGGACACAGGAACTAGAATAAAGAACAGAAGAGCTTCATTTCCATGGAAAGTTTTCTAATTGAGACCACAGCCATAAATCAAATTTGTAAGTAAATATCCTCTGTGCGAAATAATAGAAAGTGCTAAAGAGAAAACAAGAAAACTGATTAAGAGGGATAAGAATTACAAGAGGAAGAAAATTACAATTTTACCTGAGATAGAGTAGAATTCATTGAATCAGGGTGCTATTTAAGTAAAGATCTGAAGGATTCTAGGAGTGAACTATGACAATAACTGGAAAAAGAGAATTTAAAGCAAAGAAAACAGCAGTTTAATGGCCCCAGAAGAATGTGTGTGCATTGAAGGAGCAACAAGGAAGTGACTGTGGCTGAAGCAGAGAGAGTCAGGGGAGGGGTGTGGCTAGGTTGGAGGGAGTGATAATCTGGATTTTGAAGGCTATCCACAGGCCCGCATGTTAGTGGTTTGGTCCCCAGGGTAGTGCTATGGAGAGGTGGTGGAGCCTGTCAGGGGAGCCCTACAGGGACAAGTCACTGGGAGGACACCTTTGAAGGGGTCACCAGTTCCAGGCACCCCCTCTCTCTTTGTGCCTCCTGCTGGGTGAGGTGAGCAGCTCTATCTGCCCTGTGTTCCCACCGTGATGGCCTCACCTCTGGCTCAAAGCTGAGGGACTCATCCGTCAAGCACTGGCACTTCCAGAAGTGTGAGCCAAAAACACTTTCCTCTTCATGACTAAATTTTCTCAGGTATTTGTAATACTGATGAAAACTACAGCACGCAAAATCTTAGATGCTAATGGAAGTGAAGTTCTTCTTTCAGAATAATACATATAAGAAAACATCAGAAGATTTTAATTATGTTGAAGACATCCAAGTTGAGTTTTTGAAGGCTCTCTCTGGCCACTGTGAGCACATACCCTAAAGGACTAGGGCAGAAAGAATGAAACCATTTAAGATACCAATCAACCAGTGTTAGCAGACTATGCTAATGACCTCTCCCAAGATGCTAGCCACACAAATGGCGAGGCGCAAGCTTCTATTCTTGACAACTTGTACAGTGGAGGTAAAGATGACACGACTTGTCGATGAATCAGATGTGGGTTCGGGGGGAAGTGTGACCACGAGGGTGGCATCTTACTATCTGAGTATCTCGAGGAGCAGAGGTCCCATTGAAATGACCGAAGCGTTGAGAGTAGCAGGCACTGGGGAGACTCCTTGAAGCTTAACTGTGGGGATCTTAGATATGAAGGACCTTTGGGAAATTGAGACAGATATACACTGGATAAGATAAAACCTCAGAAGAAAGAACGCAGGGTGTCCAGAAATAGAGGATCAAAGAAGGCTTTCCAGGTATCACCTGAAACATGTGTCAACCAGAATTAGAAATTACAGACAACTTTTGGGAAAGTATTATAGGGATAAGAGTCAATATGAACAGCAATCAGAGGAGTGAAAACTCCCATGACAAAAGTAGTTAGGTGAGAAAAAAAAAAAAATCAGCCAAATATTAGTAGAGCTTATCCCAATCATGGAAAAACTCAAGGAACACAACAGAAATGTAAGAATCATCTGCATCGATTTGTATATATGAGTTTATAATTAAGGCCATAATAATGAATAAGATAACCAGGAAACTCATGAAAAATAAGAAGTGATATGCTATTAGCTGCAACACTAACAAATAATACTTAAAATATATACAAAGAACCATGGAAAACACAGGAAAAGAATCCACAGGAAAAGGAAAGAGATCTGTCAAAAGAATGCAAAGTCTTGTGGGTCAGTAGAGAAAGGGACTTCAAGCAGAAAGGGGTGATCAATGATATCAAAGGCGGTACTACAGTTATTCATTAGATTTCCTGATTAGCAGACCATTGATGACTACTCATTGTATCATATGGCAAACAAAGAAACCAGAAAGAGTAATTCAAGAAGCATACAGAAGTTTAGGAAATGGTAGAAATATACACCACACTATAGCAATTTTGGATGAGAGTGAAAAGAAATTTTAAAACAATTACAAAAGATTCTAGCTTAGCAGATTAAAAAAAAAAACCTCAAGTGTTTGAGATGGAAGACTTTATTGAAGGGAAATAAAATGTACAGTGGAAAATAGTAATGATTCAGGGCTAACGAAGCATAATGGATAAAATAAAATTTTGTAATATGTGCAAAGGATACCATCAAGTTACGGAATATAATTGATCTTGAAAAGAATCTTGAACAGAAGTTACTCTATGAGCTTGGAGAGCAATGTGTACGTATGAAAATAATGGCAAATTACTCTGTGTGGAGGAAAACATAACATTTAAAAGGATCAAATGATGCCCTGATGAAATAAGATGCAAATCTTCTATTTGAAGTGAGTGAACTGCATCTTACGCACAGAGATCAATGGAAGAGGCAGATGTGAACATCAAATAAAAGAATTTAAGTGCCGACTGAACTTCATTATTACTACTATAGAGAGTTGCAATTGAAGAAATGCAGGAGAGCCAAAATAAAAACAAATAACCAATAGTATAAAGTAATTAAAACCAATTTGCAGAGAAAAAGTACGTTTTACAGCACACCATCTTTAACCTAACGTTTTACATACTACAGCCCACAGCCAAGACAGCCATATTTGCAACTGACATAATATTTTAATGTGTCGATAACAGCCTATTTATATTTTCTTAAAATTTGTTCAGCTAAAGCCATCTTTCTGAATCCAAAATACAATCTTACTTCCTACTTTTCATCTTCCAAATCCCTATCAAGAACAACTTCACTGACTTTACTATATACATGACAGTCACAATAAGGAGAAGGGAAATTTGAGAAAGATGTGGTTATGTCATAAAAATATGTTCTCTAAGGTCTCTTATAGCTTCTTTAGTGAGTATCTAATCAAAGTAATGAGTGCTTTTTCTGGAAATCATTTATGTGGAGTTGAGTTATGTGGCAAATATAGTTTTATGTTTTCTTCAAATAAGTATAATTATCTTGCAGTAAATTAGAAAAACTAAAAGAAATTATTTTACTTAGCCTTCTAGTTTAATGGGTCTTTTCTTCCTGGCTTTTTCTTTGAAAGGAAGTTCTTTTCCAGGTGCCAAATAGACCTCATTAGTGAAACACTAATGATTATGTCATTCTAAGATATTATGGGAAAATGCCTGAGGGTCCTTTAAATCTTCCTCTCATTCCCCTTGGTGAACAGGCTTAATGTCATCAATCTGGAATTTATCTCTTGGATAATGGAATTCACTATTTTCCTCCATTGGATTTTCAATTTCTTCCATGCCTTTTAATCCACATGATTCAGACTTTAGCAATCACTAAGTGAATAATACGGCATGAAAATCATCTGTTTAGACCAATATCATCTTTACAAAATTTAATACATAAATTATCCCATCCCTTTTAAGAACTCTTGAGTAACCCATAAAAGAATACATTAAGCTTTCACCAATACTTTCTTATTACCTAATAGTTGGTTTGTTGCGTGTAACTATTATTTTAAATGTCAAGAACATCAGCATGTTACTAAAAAGTAATTAGATGTGAGGATAAAATTCCAATAACCAAAAAATCTAGACAGCAAATACATCAACAGAACATTGAGTTCAAAACAAAAACGTTGATAGTAAAATAGCTTACCCATTTTCCGATTGCCACATACATTATTAACAAGCCCAATAAATGTCAGAGCTGCAAGTTAATCATGATATTAGTTCCATATTGACCATTTCACTCAATCTGATATTAGTTATGAACTCCTACTTCTAGCAATTCTGGTAATGAAACTATCCAGTTGGTATATTTTATTTAAGATATTTGACAATTTGTGTAATAATCTCATTGGAAATTTCAAATTCTGTACTATAATAATGCTATTACTTTAGGTTACATCTACCAGAGAACTGGGCTTATTTTCAAAAATCTATTTTAGAAAAATAGCTTACCAAGATTTTAAAAACTGTTATTGAAAAGAATGACATCAAGTTTTAGTGAGTATTGAACTACCTGTAGTTAGAAGACTCTAGGGCATAGGCGGGCCTTCATTGTGTTAAAAACTTACACTCTGATAAACCACAATTTTTGTATATATCACTTTCATATGCATTATTTCTTTACAAATCCAGGAAAATAGCATACAAGACTGGTGTGGCTGGTCCCTTTATTTTCAGTTGAAAAAATGGTCTTGAGAAAAGTAAAAGTAAGTTTTCCCAGGTGACACAATAAATGGAGATGTGGAACCCAAGTCTTCCCGAAAGATCATGCACTGAACAACAAAAAATACCAAATGAAAACACAGGTCTCATGACTCTCAGTATATCGTGTGATCCAAGACAATAGATGATAGTGCAGCCTTTACTGACCGCTGTGATTTGATATGGGCAGTGTCCCCCAAAGGTTCATGTTTACAAGCTTCATCCCCAGGATGGTGGTATTGTGTGATACTGTGGATCTTTCAGAAGTAGGACCTACGGCGAGATCCTTAGGTCACTGTGGTCATGTGATTAAAGGGGATCAAGGGATCTGGTTCCATACTCAAGGTTTAGTCAGTTTTGTCCTATACATGATCCCACCGTAATGCGTCACCATCCCTAACCTCTACCAGAACTGAGCTATAACTAAAGAGGCTGCCATGCCTTTGAACTCCCAAAACTATAAGTTCAATGTACATTTTCTCTTTAAAAGTTAGTTTTCTCAGCTATTTTCATACTAACACAAAGCCGATTGATAAAATGAAACTGTCACTATAGTTTACAGTGTGGGCCAAAATCTAGTGATAACATAGGAAAAAGGATTCTTATGTTAGTAGATTCTACTCAGAAAGAGAAAGATGTTAATTAACGAGTTGCATTAACAAACTACTCTAAATTGATCTGATCCATGTGTTAAGGAGGATAGAAGCAGGATTTCTTCAGGAACTATAAACAAAGCTCCAGACTTGGACGGAGGCAGGAGAGTTGTAAAGGACAGCTTGTTCTGACAGCTTGTGCCACAGATCATCTAAATGAAAGTGAGAT
The DNA here is from genome assembly GCA_004026905.1 of Hystrix cristata. Taxonomy (NCBI): domain Eukaryota; kingdom Metazoa; phylum Chordata; class Mammalia; order Rodentia; family Hystricidae; genus Hystrix; species Hystrix cristata. Next base: position 92,808 of record PVJO010001639.1, on the reverse strand, counting down.
GGATGCTACGCAGATAACATTTATTTTAGAGGAAAAACAGCATGTGCAAATCACAGAGGGAGAGAAAGAATATAGATGAGTTGAGCTACTGAAAGTCTAGGCAAGTGACAGCAAACCTTTCAGAGCTTTCAATGGTTAAAACAGTCCACTGAGGCACGTGTGCCATAGGTTCGCCATCATTGGTCTAGGATAATTGTTGAATAAGGAACTTGAGGAAGAAAGGATTGAGATGAATCTGAGGAAGTAGGAGCCACTCGTTCACAGCCTCGCGGGCAGTGTCAAAGATTCAGAGTGATTTCAGCAAGATGGTAAAGCAAGAGACAAATACTTCTACAGAAAAGAAAGCAGCACAGAGAATAAACATACAGACCTTTTTCACTGGTGAGCTCCCGAAATGCCAGGAGATCTTTAGCAGCAAAACAAAGATGGAGGCTAATGGTATCTCCCATTTAGCAGGAATCACCAGGGGCCCCAAGGATCTGCTCTGCTGAAGACAGTTTTCCACATACGTAAGCAAAGCCATTCTCACCGAGGAACCTCAGATTCAGAGATGTGGATGCACAAGTCTACTCCAACCCTGTTGAACTGCCTCAGGAAAGAGTGGCCACCTCTCCCAGCCCTACCTGTCCCCTAATGGTGGAGTTGCAGGAACTCCAAAAGTGCCTACACTCCAGACCCAGACTCTGTGGCTGAACAGAACTGCCCGAGTCTCACACCCTGAAGCCATCGTGAGCTGGTTTGTACTCTGTACCCTGGAGCCAGGCTCCCCAGCATGAGTCTGTACTGTAGGAAGTGGCCGTAGAGAAATCAGCCCTGCCCAGACTCTGTGTCACTGGAACTCCTTGTATACCTCTATTTCTATTTCTGGTTCTCTTCCTCCTCGAGAAGATCCGTTCTTCCCATACTGCACCAGTAAAATGGCAGGATAGCTGTGCCCTGGGCATGTATGCCCTAACCGCCTGAAACCCAGAGCCATCATCTATCTGTACATGTCCACGCTTCAGGTCTCACGTCCACAGCCACTTCACAGGCACCACTCATCACCTGCCAATACCACTGCAGCCACAGGAACCCCACAAGCCAGACCCAGCGTGAAGAAAAACCTCCCAGTTACAATTTCCCCAGACGGAGGATGGATTGGGAGGAATTTACCGTCCATCACTACTGAACAGCTCTAAAAACCCTCACTGCCACTTCAGACATCTACAGAATTAGCCACTAAGGGTCCCTGTGGACCTCATCCTTACTGACATCTTCACACATACCTGCTCAGAGATCCTGCATCTCCGCCCTCTCTGGTGCAATTATCTCTGTGCTCTTACTCGGAAATAATGCCCGTGCTCCTCAATCCCACCCTTGTGGAGGAAGGTATTCGCAAAGCAAAAGTCACCAATACAATCTTAAAAAAGTTACTACTCTACCAAAGGTGCAGACATCAACATAAGACAAGAAACATCAAACAAGGATAGTAGCACCCGCCAAGAGAACTGATTTTCCAGTGGCTGATTCCAAAGAAATGAAATATAAGAATTGGCTGACAAAGAATTCAAAATAATTGTTTTAAGGAAGCTTGACAAATTTTAAGAAATTACAGAGGAACGATTTAATGAAATCAGGAAAGCAATAAAAGACTATAACAAAAAAATGTTACAAAGAAATTCAAAATATTTTTGTAAACAATCGAAATTCAGGAGCTGAATATCACAATGAATGAACTAAATTAAAAATGAAAAAAAAAAAGGTCAGTGTAGACCATAAGCAGCAGAACTGATCAAGGGAAAGAATCTGTGAATTTGAAGACAGGTTATTTGATAATACACTTGAATAAAAAGAAAAATACTCAAATTATAGGACTTTAAAAGGATACAAGAGAAATGAAGGGAAAGAAAACATATTTAAAAAGTGATAGCAAGAGTCTTTGAAAGTCAGGGGAAAGATATAAACATCCAGATACAGGACAGTCCAAGGTCTCCAAATGAGATGCAATGATTCAACCCAAATGAAACTACACTGAGATATAATAAAAGCGTCAAAAATCAGAGACAAAGAGAGGATCCTGAAAGCAGCAAGACAAAAGAAGCAAATAACACATAAATGAGTTTTAATAATGATAGCAGTAAATTTCTCAATAGAAAATTTATAGAACAGGAGACAGGGGCATGATAGATTCAAATTATGAAACAACAACAACAAAAATCCTCTCAACCAAGAATACTGCATTACTCAAAGTTGTCTGTCTAAAATGAGGAGAAATAAAGGCTTTACAGCACACACACACACACACACACACACACACACATACACATACACACACACAGCTAAGGGAAATCATCATCAGTAAACTTGACTTACATGAAATGCTATACTCCTTCAGACTGAAAGAAAGATTACTAATCAGTAACATGAAAATGTATGAAAGTATAAAACTCTGTTAAAAGTGAATATACCGTCAAATTCAGAATATTCTAATACTGTAATGTTGATGTATAAATGATGTCTATAGCTACATCTATATCTCTCTATATAAATATGGTATATATACAGTAGGCAGGTTAAAATACAAAACTTTAAAACATAGTTGTGGCTATAAAAATTTGCACAAGCGTACACAGTATAAAAATGAACTGTGACACCAAAGGCAAAACATGAAAAGGAGAGTGGAGTAAGGGCTTAGTATTGTGTTTTATAGAACCATAGCTATCAAAGAGCTTGTCATAAGATATTTTATAGAAGCCTTATGGTAAACACAAATTAAGAAACTATATTAGATCCATGAAAGATAAAATGCCAAGAACCAAAGTACACCACTTCAGTGTCAGTGGATTAAACTTACCAATCAAAAGACACACAGTTGATAAATGGATTTAAAAAAAATAGGACCCAGGTATATGCTGTCAATAAATCACTCACCTCACCTTTGAGGGTAGTCTGGGAATAAAAAAGTTTAAAATAAAAGGACATGAAAATGGAAGCCAAAAGGAGGCATGTATAGCTATACATATGTTAGGTCATACAGACTTTAAGTCAAAACCTGAAAATGAGAAAGTATCATCATATAATAATAAAAACAACAAACCAACTCATCAAGAAGATGAAATAATTGTAAACGTATATACATAGGCACTCAACATCAGGTTGCCTAAATATGCAAAGCAAATAATGATAGAACTGAAGAGGCAAAGAAACTGTGACACATTAAAACACACAACTTAAAATCGCCACTTTCAACAATGGACAGATTATCCAGACTGAAAGTAAAATAAAACTTTAACTGTATTTTAGACCAAATGGTCCTATCACATACAGAATATTCCTGTCAACAGCAGCTGAGCACACACTCTTCCTAAAAGCATAGAGAACTCTAGGTGAGGTCACAAGTTAGGCCACCAAACAAGCTGTAAAACTCTTTAAGAAGACTGAGGGCTGGGGATTTAGCACAGTGGTTAGAGTGCTTGCCTAGCAAGTACAAGGCCCTGAGTTCAATCCCAGGTACCAAAAAAAAAAAAAAAAAAAAAAAAAAAAAAAAAAAAAAAAAAAAAAAAAAAAAAAAAAAAAAAAAAAAAAAAAAAAAAGAAAATTGAAGTTCAGCATATTAAGTATTATGTAAGACCACAGTGGTATACAATTAGAAATCAATAATAGAAACGATTTGGGGAATTTCACAAGTATGTGCAAATTAAATAACACGCTTCCAAACAATTGTATCAAAGAAGAAATTAGGAGAGAAATTTAAAAGTAACTTAAGATGGATGAAAATGGAAATATACCATATCAAAATGTGTGAGATGCAACTCAGTGCGAAGGCACTAATTCCAATCCAGACTACCGCGTGCACACACACACATGCACACACACGCACACACACACAGGCAAGAGCATAGGTATATTCTCAGACAATCTGACACGCCAATCTAGATACTCGGGTGCGATATTACAGAGCTGGGTCAGGAATAGTTTCGATGGAAATAAAGAGGAACTATTTAATAGTTTGATATTTATTCAAAATTATTCTTGACATGATTGCACATGAGGAATGTTGCTGAGAAATAGAGGTCAGTAAAGATAACACAGTTTTTGCTGATCACTAGATAGTTTTGAAGAAGTGGTTTACTGAACATAACTCAGCAGCACGCACATTTGTGAGAGGATATTTATTAGTGGACAAATTTTAATAGTTGCTCACATGCCTAGCGCTCACTACGCATGCAATGTGCAGATACAAAAGTGTGCAGAGCTGGGGCAGGCTCCTCCGAAAATTGCACATACTCTGAATGAGATTTAATGCACAGAATTTTACAAGACGAGTTTACAATATTCACCCACAGAGTGGAATGTAGAAAAAGAAGAGTGCAAGAGATCCGTCCCCTCCTAGAGGTCCGGAGAACCCAGTCGAAGGCCGGGAGCCCGCAGCAATGGGCAGTGTCTGGTAGGAGTCAGCGTCAGCAGGCCGGAAGATCTGCAGGGAAGATGAGGGGTTTGTGCCCGGAGGTCAAAGGTTCGGTGCTAGCAGGTAAAGAGTCTGCCTCTGCAGGCTGGCAGGCCGGAGCTGGAAAATGAAGAATCTGCCCAGGAGCCTGAAGACAAAGCTCAAGGCGAAGACCAAGACCAGAAGTCCTTTGGAGAGACCAGCAGCAGTCCCTGCATACTGCGAGGAAAATCGGTGCAAGGAAGCTCCCCCAGGGAAGATGAGCGGCAAGCAGCTTTTCCAGGGAAAATCGGCTGGAATCCTTCCCTCCGGTTCTCCTTCTAAACCGTTCTGACATCCATGCTGGCTCAAATCAGCTGGAGGTTCCCACTTATGCTGACAATTAATTAACCACCACAGCACATAGCACTTACTCAAATAATTGATATTCCATTTAGTCTTCCCGCCAACCTGATGCCCTGGTACTTCTATGCCCATGTCACAAATGAAGAAACCGAGAAATAGAAATAGAAATAACTTACTTAAGAGCACACAACTCAGAAGACATGGAACTGGAATTTAAAAGCAGGCAGACAACTCCAGATGCTGTTATTTTAATCACTCCTGTACTCTGTTTCTGCAGGAGTCTCATCTTCAGAATACAGTAACTTCCTTCAATTGTCAACTCGTAATGTTAAAGCAGAGGCACAAGCACAATTCTTCCAATAAAAGAGCATGTCTTATTCTGAAAGACTGTATCCGTGTCTAAGTAAGAAGATTTACCCTCGCTCTATTTTAAATCTAATGACTCTACCAAAATAAATAGCTATGCACTTGATATAACTAGATAAACCTTGTGTGTCTTGAGTTTATTTTTTCTATTGAGTCTATATCAAGCAATTTAGTGCAAGTCACTGTAATTACCCTAATGCCTATGACATGTTAAAAATTCAGAATTACAATGATCTCAAATCTTAAATTATAGTCTCACGGTGCAGTTCAAGCTTCAAATTACTTTTGCTGAGTATCACACAATAAGTCCTACCATGTATCTTTGGTCTGGCTGATACAAATCAATCCATGACTCATATTTGCATATTCAGCAAATGGCACTGTATTCATAATAAATATCCAAGATGTGCCTTGTTTATTTGTTCTTTGATAAATTCTCTATAGAGACCTATTGATAAAACCTAGAAAAATCCAAGATAGCAAGTAAAGCAAAACTTTAATTTAGGATTCAAATTATAAAGCTATTTTGGTAGTTGTTTGTCCTCCTCCTCTTCCGCCTCTTCATTCTCCTTCAAAATTCTTAACTAAAGGATTTGTTGTTGTTGTTGTTTTGTTTTGTTTTGTTACGAAACTCCCAGGTTAGCCTCACATTTCTCCTCATGGGTGTGGCAGTGACCTGTTTTTCTGCAGCCTCATATAATGTTCTCATTCCAGCAGAAGAATCCATATTGGACAAAGGCAATGTGTGACTAAAGATCATGATTACAGAGAGCTTTGAATTTATTTTTAGGAATGAAATTGTAACTATTATTTCATTGTTTTCCAATGCAAATTCTAAATTTTCAATAAGAAATTCTTACATGCGTTTAATCATTCCATGGAATTTTAAAAAGGTTTTATAAAAGTTTACTTTTAAAACCTAATAATAGCTCATTTTACTCTATAATTACTAGGTGCTGAATGCTTAAAGGCAATTTAAATACATTGTTTCAGTTAATTTTCAGAACATATTGTTACTCTCCCATTTTAAACATGAAACAATTAAAGTTTGAGGAAAGCGAATTATCTGTTGCACAGGTGTAGAGAAATGGAGCCAAAAATTCCAACCCAGCACCCCAGCTGTCTCCAACACCTTTACCTGTACCAAATAGACTGAGAGAGTTGGAAATTTCCCATACTTGTCTGTTCTATGATGAATGTTTTCTATACTTTTAACAGTTTTGAAGTCGTTGATCAGTTTTAAAATTATGGTGAATTTTATCATAGCTTTCAAAAGAAATTTACCAGATGCCAAGTTTACAGGTAAGTTACAACTTTCAAGTCATTGGCTGTGAATGCCCTTGGCCATGTGTCACCTGTCTATCAAGTCAACAGAATTATTTGCACTGTGGAAACATATAACATTGTAATTTAAGGTGAAATTGTAATTTAACTACCAATTAAAATGTTTTCTAAAAGATCAGATTGAGATGCAGCTCTACAGTGAGAAGTTACGGCATTCACTGAAATTGCCTGCCACACTCCATGCAAAGCAGTTAAGGCAAAAGGAATTTCCAAAGCTCTGAACAGATTATAGACGTTCACGTCTAAGAGGTGACTGACTCATGCCTGGTGAAAAGCTGTTCTTGTGCATTGAATATCTATAGGCTGAAAGCCACTTCAAAGAAAAAGGATTGTCTCCCAGGGTGTCTAATCCAATTAAAGAAAATAAAAGTATAAATTTGCAGACTAAGGCCAAAAGATGACTCTTAGGTTTTCATTAACACTACTTGAAAGTATATCTATTCCTGTGAGTTAAGCAGAGAAAGATACAGCATATAATTAAGAAATCAAGCAAGCACAAGACCCTGAGTTTGATCTCTGGCACCAAAAAAAAAAAAAAAAAAAAAAAAAAAAAAAAAAAAAAAAAAAAAAAAAAAAAAAAAAAAAAAAAAAAAAAAAAAAAAAAAAAAAAGAGAAATCAAATGTATGACATAGAACTTTCAATACAGAAAATTTGAATAGACGGACAGGTAAACAAAGAATTCAAAAGCCAAGCTACCCTGGGCAAAGTTCACCTCTAGTGATCTATTAAATTTTTCCCTTTGGTTTTTGATGAGATAATTTTACTTTAAGAAGAAACAGTAAATGAAAACTTGATTTTGGAGCAATTTATAAGCAAGGAAAATTGTTATTTATGGAACTGACTTCAAGAACTCAACAACCTTAATAAAATTCGGTAATTCAACAACCTTCAGTGTGTTAGAACTGCCCAGAATTTCATGTTTCTTTCTTCGGCCTAAGTCTGAGACCTGGGAGAAGAATACAAATAGCAGGGCCAAGAAAGATGTCTTGTTTCCTGAGGTTCTCATTTCTCTTACAGAACAAATACTCGGAGAAGTAGTTTTGTGATATAGCAAAGGGTCACAAAATGAAATGTTTTAGGTACCAGATAAGTATGCAAATGAATGACAGATGCTAAACGAGGAACCACATCAGAGAGGCCCGTGTGACGGAACTCAGTGCTATTTAGCATCATGCAATTGTTGCTCAGTCCAAGAATAGGGAGCCATAACGGCACATTTTTCTGCTGGAGTGACCACTTGTTTTCTCCCTAATACCCCAAAGAATTCAGAAGACCTTTTTCAAAGTAAATATCCTGATACATAAAGATTGACTCAACTGAAGAAATCAGAAACCATCTGTACCAGTGAAACAAAGCTGTCATGGCGCATAGTTCCCCTTCTGCCATTCCCTGAGAAATGGCAGTTTGGGAGACAGTTTTAAACTTGGGGTGGGAGAGAGGTGATATCTCTAAATTGCAGAGTTGGGGAACTGGGCACAAATGTAAAATTTCTGTTTACATTATACTTTGTACTAAGCTTTGGAGTTTCCCGATCTAGAAGGAAAATCAAGGCAATATTGTCAGAAGAGGAACATGGGAGAACTCATGAGTGAAGCTTCATTAGATACAGAAATCTGGGCTCTGGTCTTCAGGGCAAAATCCTCTGCTGTCAGTAGTCATGCAAAAGCCATAAGCGAAAAATGCTGATCAGGTACATAAAACAACAGAATTAACAAATTTAATTAGCTTTTGTGTAAATTTCTGTAATGTTCCACAAACCTGGAGGTTAGAAAAGACTTCTGGAATGTAAGTAAACTTATGTGAGGAAGAGCTACAAAGTCAAAATGCTTCAACCAGCTACTCTGACTGGGATTACCCCATCCCAACCCAGTACATATTTATGCAAATGTATCATTGAGCTCAGTAACTTACCAATTATATTAAGCAAGCCAGACAGGCTGCTTTTGAGGAGGGTAAATCCTGAAGCTTATTTCATCCTATCTCTTTTCCACAATTCCCCCAGAGAAAAACGTACTTGATTCTATTCTGTTATGAGCAATTTACCCTCTTCCTGTAGAGTTCCTGCCTCCACTGTATTAGGACTCCCCTGACACATCTTTGGAAACAGGCAGTAAGTATCAATTCTGTGTGGCTGTGCATCCTCTGACTGCCTCTTATTGCACTCAGTGTATCTTATAGTTTAAAATTATTTATAACAATAAAAAGGAGCATCCTGATGGTTTCCAGATGTGACTAACATTTAAAAACAGAGCTGGTTCAGAAATAAAGATTACAGACACTGGAATGGAAGTCAATGCCGAGAAAGATATAATACATATCTTCTATTCAATTTTATTTTTAAAAATGAAAATTTCTGATTGGAAAAGACATGGCTGCTAATTTTATTTTATTTTATTTTTTTTTTTAGTGGTTACAGTCATCACATTTATTTTGTACCTGTACATGGTGTATCTTGGTTCTCCACCCTTTTGCCCGCCTCTCTCCTCTATTCCCTTCCCTATTTACAGCACGTACATTCACATTTCTCCATGAATTCCCTTGTTCCATTTGATCCAGTTATCCCCCTACTGGGGATCTTCCCAGAAGAACTGGAATCCTCATACCACAGGGATGTATGAACAACCATGTTTATAGCAACACAATTTGTAATAGCTAAGTCTTCTGGAAACAGCCTAAATGCCCAACAACCAATGAATGGCTAAAGAAAATGTGGTTTTTCTACACAATGGAGTACTACACTGTCATAAAAAAGGATAAACTAGAGTCATTTGTATGTAAATGGATGTTCCTTGAGAGCATACTATTAAGTGAAATAAATTGGACACTTATGAATACACATCGAATTGTTTCTCTGATATGAGAAACCAGGGATGTAAAAAAAGGATGAAGAGGTGTAATAGATATAATCTAAAAAAAAGATAATATTCCAAGGAGAGGAGCATTGGACGGAGGGGGGGGGAGAAGCGGGAAGGGAAAGGAAGGATAGAAAATGGCTGCTAATTTCAAAAGTATTCAAATAGACATTTCTCCAAAGAAGACACATAAATGGCCAACATGTATATGCACAGATGCCCGACATCATTACTTACCAAGGAACTCCAATCTAAACTATCACATCACCTCATAGCCGCAAGGGTGGTTTTATTTTTTTAAACATTGGAAAGGATGTAGGCAAATTGAAACACCCCAGAAATGGGAGATGAAAAGAATAAACTTTGATGTCCAATAAATTTTGCAACTTCAATTTAAAGCACGTACATCACAGACTTATTTTTAATGAACTTTTCTCTCTGAAGACTGTGCTTATAGTCTCAGGTGAACAGTTTCTATACAGTGTCCTAAGAATTCAGTAGTCAGATTTATTTGTCACTTGATGGTCTGTTTCCTTGGTGTTAATTTAAGGAGTATATTCTCATTGACTGAATTTTTCTCAAATATTTATTATCAAATTAAACTAGAGTCCATATAAAATTGAACAGATGAATGAATAATGTGATTCTAGAAAGGAATTGAGATTGATAGAGCTTCTGGCTGATGACTAATTAACCATTGATCTGCAATTATTACAGTGAGAAAGGAGACATCATAGTCATCCTCAAGTTGATCCTATTTTATTAGTTTTCTATTGGATTTAGAGGTATGAGAGAAATACGGTGCTTCTTCTTAAAAATTAATTATTGTCAGAGCTTATTATTCTTTTGTTAAAAATAAATGACTACTTCAAAGAATTCAGCCATGATTTTTATTAGTTATTATTGTCAGGGTTTTTAATTTGCATCTAATGTGTTCTAGTAATCTTTTTATCTGTAGCATCTGTAACTGACCACCATAGGAGAAAAGATTATAAAAAAAAATTTCTTAAAAAATAGGGAGTATAATTTTCAATGTCTATCAAACTCTTTTTAATATCTGAAAATTTAATTGACTATAGAAATATGAGCAACACTTAAGGGTCTATTTAGAACCAGAGAGTTGTTCAAAACCATTTAACTACAAAAACTCTATGCCTTTAAACCACAGGGAAAAACTACAGATTTATACCACAGGGATCTAGTTATATTACAAGAAATTCTATAGTCCCTTTATAAGGACTTTATATAAGGAAAACATCTCAAATGAAAAAAAATCTATTACATGTTTAACGATGCATACCCAGAGAATATTTTTAATACTACCCTAATTTAAAACTGAACTAAAGAATCATAAACAAGTAAAACGTGTACCAAGAATAAGCACCTGCTGAATGTGAGACTGTGGGTGGCATAAAAAAGGAAACTGACCATCATTTGATAGTTTTGATGGGTTTCTGTAGAATTCCTCAAGTCTGACTCTAACACGGAGGCAGCTGTGACCCCACAGAAGGAGAACCTGGCCTAGAAGTAAAAATGTGCTTACCTAGTGGTGGAGAATTGGACCAATTCAGTCAACTCAGGGCAACAGTTTATTCCTTAATAAAAATTAATATGGATTGGGAGAGAATACCTAACCCAATCCCTAATGATTGGGAAATGATTTTAAAAGTATTATTTAAAATCATGAAATACTATGCAAATTGTAGAAAATACACATATAATAAAGCTAATTTATAGTCTCAGTACTCTTGTATTTCCCTTCCCAAAATGTTCTCCTGACCTTATCAGTCGTATTTGGCACCTTTATACAATAATTCTTAATTATCATAATTTTCCCAGCACCATTTGTTTCTATATCTTTTATTCCACTCCACTGACCCACAAGTCTGGTTTTTGTTTTGTTTTGTTTTTAGCCAATATCATGCTTTTTTTCCTAAATCACTGTAGCTTCATAGTATAACTTGAAGGCTGGGATTATGATGCTCCCTACCTTGCTCTTGTTGCCCGGAACTCCTTTTGCTATTCTACGTCTGGTTCTATATGAATTTTAAGATTGTTTTCTCCAGTTCTGTAAGCAATGTTATTGGTATTTTGATTGGTATTTTGATTAAATCTATGTAACAGTTTTGGAAGAATGGCGATGTGGATTTTATTGATTCTGCCTATCCAGGAATAGTGGATATCTTTCCATTTTCTGATTCCTCTTCAATCTCCTCTTTCAGAGTACTATAGTTTTCATTGTAGAGTTCTTTCATTTCCCTGATTGGGTTAATTACTAATTATTTCATTTTTCTTTATGCTGTTGTGAAGGTTATAATTTCCCTAATTTCCCCTCAGTGAATTTGTTTTTAATGTACAGGATTGCTATTGATTTTCGAGTGTTGAGTTTGTATCCTGCTATACTGCCGAATTTGGATATTAGTCCTAGTAGTCATTTGGTGGAATTCAGGGGATTTTCTACGTAGGAGATCATCTCATCAGCAAATAATTTAAATTCTTCCTTCCTTATCCATATCCTTTTTATTTTTTTTCTCTTGTCTTATTGCTCTACCTAATGTCTCAAGAAATATATTGGACAGAAATAGTGATAGTAGATATCCTCATCTTGTTCCTGATTTTAGAGGAAAAGCTTTCTCCTTTTCTCCGTTTAGTGTGATACTGGTTGTTGGTTTGTCATAGATGGCTTTTATTGGGTTGAGATAAAGACCCTCTATTCCTATTTTCTTCTTTTTTTTTTTTTTAATCATGAATAGATGTTGGGTTTTGTCAAGTTTTTTCTGCACCTATTGAGATGATTCTGTGATTTTTGTCCTGGCTTCCATTTATGTAGTATATTACATTTACTGATTTGTGTATGTTGAGCCATCCTGCATTCTTGAAATGAGTCCTACTTTGTCATAATGTGTGAGCTTTCTTATGATTTACTGCATTGTTTCCCAGTGTCTTATGAAGGACTTTTGTGTGTGTGTTCATTAGAGAGATTGGCCTGTCATTCTCTTTTTTGGTTGGGTCTTTTTCTGGTTTTGGAATTTCCCTGACTGATATTTATTTACTCAGGACTTTTATACTTTCTTGGTTAGGCCTTGCTATTTCTTTTTGTCCATAATTTATTTTTTACCAGGTTTACATAAATGAAATAGAAAGGAAACCAGTTGGAGCATAAACATGTTTGACTATCTGCCTTCAACTGTGCGAGATTTTTTTTTTTTTTTCAGTACTTGGAATTGAACCACAGACCCTCACACTGAGCTACATCACTGGCTATTTTTTATTTTCTATTTTGAGACAGTCTCCCTAAATTGTTAAGTTGCCCAAACTGGGCTTGAACTTTTGATCCTCTGGCCTCAGACTCCCAAGTGCGGGGATTATTGGCTTGCACTCCCAGACCCTGCTTACAAACAGATACTGATGAATGTGCGCTGCCTTAAAAGAACTTGTATTTCCAAAGTGCTTATGTATTTGTTCAAGAATATGGATATACTTAAAAGTGTTGTATAGCACCCAAAACTGTCACTTTCGCAGCATTTTTAGACCAAATTACTGTAATTTTTTTAGCATCCTCAATATTGAAATGATACATACCTCACTTATTGCATATAAAAGTAGACTAGGCTGAAGAGAATGCGAGACCACTGAAGTTTCTACTAATTTGAGCCAAAAGAGAATGTATGCAATTTTTATCTCATATACTTTACAAATGTCATGGTTATAGGCTGAGTCAGTATTTATATTCCTCCAATAATTGTTTATATCAGCTAATTCTTTCATCATCTGTGAAATAAATTGACATTAGCTCATCACTATTCTTGTGAGTGTAAGCAAGATCATATTAAAGCCAAATCTTCCATTCTCTTCCATATCGTACATGTAGATTGCTTTAAAATTTTAAAATGATGCTTCTAAACGCCACAATTATAATTGTAGGCATCAACACTACTCTTCCAAAATTGATATAACTACACAGAAAATTAGCTGAGATGTAGAAACTTTAACAACACCAACAACCAGTAGGATCTAATACACAGTCATAGAATATTTTATATAATAGCAAAATTGATGTAAAAAATTATTCTAAAATTTAAAAGAAACTGAAATAGTTAAGACAATTTTGATAAAGAATAAAGCAGGAAAAATCAGTTTACCTCACTTGAAGATTGACTGTATAAATCCAGTAATCAAAACTGGTTAATATTGACAGATACTTGGATTGTTGGAATAGAATAAATCAACCACCCTGGATGCAGAAAAAAATGTGACAAAGATTAAAAAAAACTCTCAATGAAAAAATTATAGCCTTCTCAATGAACTATGATGGAACAAAGAGACATTCATAATCAATAAAAAGATTTTCATACTTATGTGACAATTAACTCAGAATGTACAAAAGTTTCAAATCCAATGTGTAAAAATATAAAACTCAGAAAAATATGAGAGAAAAATCTTGCAACCAAAATTTAGAGGAAAAATTTTTAAAGTTGATTCCAAGACAGAGTATGTAACAATTTTTAAAAATTGATAATTCAGAGTTCATCAAATCTTTTGAGTGTGTGAAAGATTTTACTTCAGGAATGGAAAGACAAGCTACATAAGGGGAGAAAATACAGAATACATTAAAACTCCAAATTCTAGGCAGTAAAAATATGTAAAACAATCCAACTGTAAAAACGAGCAAAAGACAAAAAGGTAGAGTTCACCAGAAAAGGATAGACAGATGGCAAAGAATCTCATTAAAAGGTGTTCGGGGGGGCTGGGGATTTAGCTCAGTGATTCGAGTGCTTGCCTTGCAAGCACAAGGGCCTGAGTTCGATCCCCGTCACCACAGAAAAAACAACAAAAACAAAGGTGTTCGGCACCATCGGTTGTTAAGTAAATACAAATTAAAACTGCAATGAGTAATCACTGCTCACATATTATAGTCTAAAGCAAAAAAAAAAAAAAAAAAAAAAAAAAAAAAAAAAAAAAAAAAAAAAAAAAAAAAAAAAAAAAAAAAAAAAGTGAAAACACCAAATGTTGACCAGAATGAAGAGAAAGTGAATCACTTATCCAGTGCTAGTGGAAACATAAAATGAAAAATCCAGTTCCTTAATAAAAAAAAAAAATACGTAACTGTCATATGACTTTGCAGTTGCATTGCCAGGCACCTCTCCCAGAGAAATAAAAATTTATCTTCACACGAAACCCACACACGAATGTCGATAGCCATTTTATTGGTAGTATCACAACCTGAAAACAGCTCCAATGTCCTGTACTGGGGAGATGGTTAAAAACAACTCTGGTATCCTGGTACCAAGGACTCCTGCTCACTCAGAGAAAGGAGGAACTATTGATAGACACAAAGACCTGGATGAATCTGCAGAGAAGTATGCAGAGTGAAGAATTCCACAGTCTAAAACTTGATAGCATATGCTTCCATTTGTATAATATTTTTTGAAAGGGCAAAATTATAAAAATGGACAACCAACTGCTAGTTGCCAGGGGCTAAGGCGGGGTGGGGGGTAAAGGTGAAGATATGCTGTTGAGAGCTACTGTAAAAGATCAACATAAGTGAATCCTAAAAAGTCAATTTAAGTGAACCCCGTGCTGGTAAAATATAATGTGTTTTGACTGTATCACTGTTGATAACAGGATGTGATATTGGACTAGAGTTTTGCAAGACACTGACACAGTAGGAAACCGAGTAAAGAATATATGAGATATTTCTGCCTTATCACTTTCCACTGCATTTGAATCTCCAATTGTGTCAAAATAAAAGGTTTAATCTAAAGGACATAATGCTTCCAGAAATGCCATATGTGACACATGCCCTATCTTAGAGTAGATTTGCTTGAAAAAGAGACTATAAATAATTTCAACCATAAACTTAATAGACTGAAATCTGGTAAAGCAATACGTGGTTGCAATATGTGGTTGGTTGAATTTGCAATTGTATTTCTCTCATTAAAAATCAAGATAGATCATCATTTTTGTAGATCTGTTCTCTGTTAATTAAAATTAAAATTGGGTAAACGTCTACCTGTTTTAATTTAAACAAGAATCACTGTTACTTGAAATAGTCTTTTTCTTTACATTTTATCCCAATGATTCTGCTGCTGAAGGGAACACAACTGTAATATAATCTTTATGCTTTTCCGTGTGGTGTGGAGTCACGCAGTGGTTCAACAAAGAGCTCTGGTGCATTGAAACTACAGAATAACTCCAGCTGGCCTATCTCTGGGTTCTTTAAATAAGACTGCTATTTGTTGCTACTTTTCTCACCAGGCTGAAAAAGATCAATGTTTTGAAATAAAGTTGATTTTTATATTGTATCTCTAGAAAACAAGAAATAGCATTTTCCTAGGGAAAAGTGTCATACACATTTACATACAAATGCGCATACATACATATACATTTAAAAACTTCCAGTGAGAATACTTCTGGAACAATAAAGTTAATTCTGCAACATAAAATAAAACTGATTATAAGCATTTTATAAAATTAAAATATGTAGTGACATACTGTGAAAAAACTGTGTTCAGTGATTCATCCATATCATATTTTCTGTATGACTTCTTTTCAGAGAATCCTAATTCTTTTCTTTGAGGGAATCTATTATATAGATAAAAAAATTTTAAAGTGGTTAAGTAACTTATTTACCTGAGATAACATCGTTTGCAGTAATAAGCATAATTACTAAAATTACTAAAAACTTAACATGTCACTGTTAGAAGTACTTTAATAATTTTATATTTAAACCTTCAAAACAATCTTAGGTGGTAGTAACTATTATTTAGATTTGACAGATGAAAGACTTAAAATTAACTTGAAGGTGATCTTGCAATTGGGGTTGTGACTACTGCCAAGATTTAAATTAGATAACCAGACACCAGAGTGCACTCACTGTTAGGAGAAAAAAAAAAAAAAAAGAGGAAAAAGAAACAGAGGTGTGAGTTCAGCAGGACAGGCTTATTTCAAAACAAAACCTAGAGGGACTGTTCTGGCACTAGAGATCAGACAAGTAACTCTGGCACAGGCTATGGGGTCTTTTATGGGATCTAAGGGGGATGGGGAGTTTGGAGAAAGGGGGTTGTGACTACCTGCCAAGGATGCTTGCCCAAGGACAAGGCTTGGGAATGTGCTGGGAGTAGTGGTTGCTATCAATAGCACGGCTGATAATGACTATGAGTTACTAGGTGCAGCTGTGCCAGGAGGGGGAGTTTAGAGTGGTATCTAGTCAGCCTAGGATGGGGATGGTTGGAGTCCTTCACTCACTGATTCAATATTTTCTGCAGAAAAATGGCAAATCCATGATATATCAGTCCATTTTTTATAAATTAAAATCCCGCAAAGTATGTTTTCAGACAAAAGAAAAATAAACCATAAAAGTATATCAGGAAAAGTTCTAAATACCTGGAAGTTAAAGAACATACTTAAAAGAATTCAATTAAAAGTAATTATAAGCAGGAAATTAGAAAGTATTTTAAACTGAAACAAAGTGAATTGAACCATATCAAGATGAGTACAATGTAGCTAAAACAGTGCTTATAAGAAATTAATATTAAATCTCATTATTAATACATAATTAAATTTACTTTAGTATAAAAAACAGACAACAATAAAAGAATTATCTCAAATCAATGATCTAAATGTCCATCTAAAGAACTCAAATAAAAAAAAAGTTCAAGTGAAATTACTAAGGAAAAAACCTAATACACAGTTTAAAAAGGCAGAAGTCATGAAATAAATAGTAGAAATACAATCGAATATACTAGATGCAATCATTATATATATATTGATAAAAATAATTCACTTACACTTCCTTTCTGGCCCAAGAATTTTCTATCTTAGTTCATGTATTTTAATTTTAAGTAAATTCAAACTAAATTACCATTGGTGCTCATAGTAATTAGACTCCAGTACATCTTTTTTTGACAGCATTCCTGTTATGTATGTGTATGTATCAAAAGAGGTAATGGGCTTTTAGCATAAAGATGAGATTATATGTCTTCCCTTCCATGGGTAGGAAAATCGAAATGACATTCAATTTTCTAGTCAAAAAAGTTATACTCATTTTTTTCCATATGTGATTTGGGGAAAAATTTAAAACATTAGAAAGTACTGAAAAGTTTAATAACATTTGTTTTTGCATAAAACACACATACTTAACATTTATAATTTGGAAAGTTAAGTTTGAGCCGACACTTCCTACACACTGTGGTGCTTCTGCAGTGAATGAACTATTCTTCTTGTCTTCGTCTTCTGGGGACTCCTTTTCATCTTTAAGTGGCACTCAAATGTAGCTTGGACAGTTTTCATCTGTGAACATTTTCCCTGACTTCTCAATTCAAAAACAGCCCTCATCAGCCATGTCCATTTATCTTCTTTACCTTTGGGCAGTTCTTCCCTCCCTCCATGTTTCTGCCAGTCTGAGGTCGGAATGGGACACTCACAGCCCCTCACCACTCTAGCTAAATGGTTTGTTCAGAGGTGGCAAGGGATTCAGTTGCATGCTTCTCCTAGAAAATTTTAAACTTGATCTAGTAGCATGAAAAGATCTAGCAAAAAATAAAATACTGTAATTAATTCTAAAATAAAGAAATATAATTCCTTAATGATGGTATGCTTTAAAACATGTGTAATGGGACCCCAAAATTGTCCCTAAAGAGTTTTCCTGTGTGATTCTTGACAGCAAAAATGACTGTTATTCTCAGAAATATGTAAATTAGGTAGTGAGATAGTGGGCAAACATACAGAGAATTAGCAAATTCTTGTTTTCTTCACCTTGATGAACTCTAAGAACATTCACCCTGCACTCCAGAAAGTGGATAAACAAATTCATTTCATTACATTGTAAGGTTCAGATTATGGCGTTACCACTATTTGTTATGTGACACTGAATAAGTCATTTCATCCCTGAAATGTGTCTTCTCATCTAGAAAGGGACGTAACTCTACAGAGAGGTAGTAAATAGTGACTGGCTTCATTCATGTAAAACATAAATGTTCCTAACATATTTGACAATCACCTGGAAGATAGTCCTATTAGTTAACTAGTACTTTACTAGGTCAGTTTGAGAAAAAAAAATGTTGAAAGAGTGGGTTTCTTCAACTAATAGTTATTAATGATATACTTGCCTGTAGCAACCACCTAGGCTATGATGGATATATACTTGTCTCAAAGTAAATAGCAACAATAAGTCTTTTTGGAGGCAATTACCTCCTCCAGAGATACGAGAATCATCTTCCTCTCTTTCCCCTCGTCATCTTTCCTCCCTGTCAGGTACCTGTACAGAATGTGAACTACAAACGTACTGACCTTTCAGAGTAGTGCTGTCTGACAGTATTGCCTGTGTCTCCTGCATGGACAGCTAAGGCTAGTCTTTTTTTTATGTACTACTTTCAGTAAAATCAGAATCCAACCCATCACACAAGTCACAGAAGCAAGTGTTATTCTTGTAAACTTGCTTGCTACCTTGCGATAAAAATAATAGAGTTGAAGAATTTCACTGTTTACTACTAATACCACCACATTCTGTTTCATTCCTATAAATAAGTATAGCAAGGAACTAGATGTTAGGAACAGAATGCTTGGCTAATACGTTATGTAAGAGAATTCACTTTACTTCTCTAAATAATGGATATGCACATGAGTTCAAGGCAACATGATACATATATAGCTTGCTTCTGGAGAAGGTAAAGCTCATGTTGAACAAGGATAACCTCTGACAAGCATTCCACAGAGCTGTCAAGAAGCTCTTCATGAAATGGAGTCTTCAACTGCCAAAGCAATGTTGGTAAAATCATATTTTATGTACCAGTGCTTCAAATTTTGTTGTCATACTTTTATGACATAGAGTGCTTGATTTTTCTACTTTACAAAAAAAATAGAGATAATGATTATATTTCTTTAAGAAGAATAAAACAGTACATATTCAATTGTAAAAAAATAATATTTAGAAGCTTACAGGGTAAAGAACAAAATTCACTGTTCAGTTTGAATGCATGAACACATACCTCTTTTAAGGATTTCTAAGCAAGTAACAATTTTTCAATTCAGTTTTATGAAGTCAACATTAAGGTGGTTCAAATGCATATGAAATAGAGGGTAAATTTTCAGTAAATTAAGATTGGACATAAACAATGATAATCCCAAATAAATACACAGCCTACAAAAATAATAATCCTATTATCCATTATTCCATATTATTTGGATATATGCTCTCTTAATAAGTGAACTATTTATTTGCATTACTGGGGATTGAACCCAGAGTCTTCACACTGAGCAACATCATTAACCGAGAATTTTTTTTTTTTTAAATGAGGTCTCACTAAGTTGCTAAATTTCTCAGGGTAGGCTTGAATTTGCAGTTCTCCTGCCTCAGCTTCCCAGATTGCTGGGATTACAGGTGAGTAACACTATGCCTAGCCATGTTTTACAGTAAAGACATAAGTATGTATCCATATTTTTCAGTCTGTTGACCGCAGAATGGTTAACCATGAATAAAATCTTATGATCTCCACTAATTTTCAATTGGTCTATGTGGTTGATTAATTGATGGTCAACTTGGGTGGGAACGCCCAGCTGAAGTGAGTCAGCATTGTTCTAGATATAGAAGTCCCACTTGAGGATTGTTGCCAGAAAGGCATAATAGGAGAACAGGAGGGGAAGATTGCTGTTGCTGATTGTCCTCTCAGTTTCCTTGAGGCTCATCTTCCTTGGAAGAACTTCAATGCTGCTGATTTCCCAGGACAGACTTTGTTGCAGCTGGTGTTCCTGAAGTGAACTCAGTTGTTGTTGTCACAGAAGGAGCTTGGGCCCTCACCGTCATCGGGGATGGCCGCTGTTCTTTTCTGGGGAGTTCTGGTCTTCCTCTTTGTCTTGAGCATCACTTCCTGGCTCCAGGGCAGAAACCTCAGCCTTCAGGCAAAGGTCCTTCACCCTGCCGGTGCTGGCTTCTCAGATTTCCCCACTGGCTTTTGGTTGGGCTTTTCTGCTGTAGATTCTCGGTAGGGACTTGCATGAGACATTGCTGTGGACTCCAGGCCCCGACTAGTCCAGGCCTTCAGCTGGATTCTTCAAGTCTCTAGCACAGAGACAGATCTCTTGCAGTCTTCTGCACTTGACTTTTTGGGTGAATATTATAAGGTAATCCTATAAATTTCTGTGTCCTGTGTTAAATCTATTCCCTTGCAAAACACAGACCACTACAGTCTATTTCTCAATTTGCATATTTAAAAGTGTGTATCATTACAATCTCCTTGCGTAAGTTAAGTTTGTTTTGGTTGGTATAGTATCCAAAGGAGCAGAGAGAGAAGTTTTGCAAAGCTCTGCTAATGTTTAAAGGTATATCCAAAGCACCATTTAGTTGCTTGTAGATTTTAGCATCACATGACCTAAAAAATATCAGTTCTCCAAAATGAATGTAATTATTGTGCGTCACAAAGAGAATATTTATTTTTATTATGAAAGGTGGTATCTAACTGCTAAAGAAAATTTTAGAAGTATAGAAAGGCCAAAAGAAAAAATGAGATAGCATAATTTTAAAATTCAGAGAAAAATAAAAAATTGTTCTATACTTTTTTTAACTTTGCATAAATATTCATGAATACATATCATAAAAGATAATAGTCAACCACTAAGTCATTGTACTCCACACTGAGATGAAATGGTTTATACACTGTTAAGGGTCCAAGAAATTGAGGACTGTGGAAGCCAACTTGGTGTTAATGAGATTAACGTGACTTTGTAGAATATCCTAGTACCTGGTAAACTAGGATCGCTGCTCTTTTTTGTTGCCTTCCCTTTCTTTTTGTAGCTATGTTTTGGGTTTCTTTTTTTTTTTAATTCTTTCCAAGAAACAATACAATCCACTTCACAATTTCCTAAAGGAATTGCTCATTATTTTATTGGGATTATTGTAAATTTATAAATACACACATATAAACTAAGTATACATGTATAAGCTATACAAGTTAACAAATTTATATTTTGAGTTACAAACTTGTTTTTTGTTGGTTTGCTTGTTTCCCATGAGTACCCAGGTACTTGTGTCATGCCTCTCAGAGAGCAGGTATTCAAATATTTGTTGAACACTCTCAGGAATTCTCAAATATATATTGAAAAGTAAAATAAATTCAAACATACTCTTTTCTTTGTGATGCTTAGTTCATCGGCAACAGCAGATGTTTGCCCAGGGCTGAACATTTTCTAGATCAGTCTTTTGGAAAGAGGCAGCCGGAAGAGAACAGTATGTACTGTCTACATTTCTGGTGCAGAGTTGGTATGTGCACATAACACATCCAGATTCTTTTTCCGCCCCTTCTCCTTCTCTCTGCTCCCTCCAATTCTTAGTCCTTTTCCCTATTGCAGAGGCTCATCCTCCTTATTTCCTATTATTTACCTTTTATTCTGCTCTGTATTTACAATTTGGTTTTCTCCTACAAGAAAAGCCATGTGATAATTAAGATTGAGTATCTGATTTATTTCACTTAACATTATGCTCTCAAGATGGATCCATTTTTCTACAAATGACCCAAATTTATGTTTCTTAATTGCAGAGTAGTACTCCATTGTGTGTAAATACCACATTTTCTTTTTCCTTCACCCGTTGAATAGATAAACTCCTTCCAAGATTTAGCTTTATGAACTGTGCTGCTGTGTGCATGGTGTGCATGTATCCCTAGAATGTGATGATTTAAACTCTTTCACGGAATTTCTAGTTCTAGGTTTTTGAGGAACCTCCATACTGGTTTCCTTAGTGGTTGTACTAGTTTACATTCCCACCAACAATGCTGAATGATTCCTTTTCCCCACATCCCCGACAGCCTTTGGTATTATGTGATTTCTTGATGATGGTCTCACAGCGAGAAGGAATCTTAGTGTTGTGTAAACATTATATACCTCAAAGATATACTAATAAAATTTTTTAAAAAGAAAAATGTCAGAAACACAAAAAACAGAAAATAAAAGCAACAATTAAAAAAACAAACAAACAAACAGTATTTGCCACAGAGTATTTAACTCTACTGAATATAAGCCTAAGTGGACACACACACACACACACACACACAACTGAAGGCTGACACGGCAAGAATAGGGAAGACTGGAAGTCTATTGAACTGAACTCCTGAAGTTGTGACACTTGAGCCACGAAAGAAGGACAAACAAAGTACTGTGTGGGTGGTCAAGCGGGTGAGCTGAAGTAGGCCAAGCAGCAGCAACACGGGTATGAGTGGAGAAAAAGAACAAAGGCGCAGTGGAAAGAAATAGGGTGACACAGATAATGGCTTTGCTGCACAGGAGAGGATAATAGGAGGTCATGTGATGATTACAATGAGAAGGAAGGGGAGAAGGTTGATGAGGAGGGTGACTCACAGATAGTCAAAGGACTCACACTTGTAAGAGGGAATGACATGTTGGAAGCCGCTCTTAATTGGGCTGCAGGTGAATGAAAACCGCAGGAAAAGACATGGTATCTATTTTGGTAGAAAGAAAAAGATTCGCTCAAAATGAAATTGAAGGTGAAAGAGAGCTTACTGATCTCAAATCAGTCAAATCAGAATATTATTCTTTTCTTTCCTTGTAATATTTTTTGAATGGTAAAAGAAAAATCATGACATAGAAAACATAGAAGAAATTTGTATTGCCTTATGGTCATTTAATTATTTCTTCTTATTAATATATAGAATTCGGTGAATAAATATGTTGATGTGAAAGTAAACTTAAAGCTTTTTGAAAACAGTAACAAGTTAACATGGCAAGACATTTGGTGTTGAAGAAATCCACGCCACTGTCTGACCTTCTGGGTCAAAAAATAACTCGACTGAGCCTACCACTGATATGGGAATAACTAGCAGAAAGATGTTTACCCCAATGCTACCAGGGCTGTTAGGGTGGCAACTGTATCTTTCATCTTTGCCTTTTTCCTCCTTCCTTCAGATATTTAGAGAAAATAAAAATTTTCATGCTTAGCCTCAAGGTATTACTCTTACAGTTAGCAAACACAACCACTATTTGCTTTTATGGTCCACAATCTGCTAGACAGCCTGTCCATCAAAATAAGGAAAGAAAACAATGCAAAATTGACTGTATGTCCAAATTAAAGGATATTAACAGTGAGTTAATAGCAGCAAAATTATAATTGTTCTCAGATGAAATTTTGTCTATTCAGAATACTCAAATGAATCTAAATTATGAAGACTAGTAAAAGTTCAGAGAAGTTAATATAATTTTTAAAGTATGAATTTATATTCTAGCAACTATCTAAAATACAATCCTAGAATTATAATCATCCAAATAACAACAAAATAAAGAATGAGAAAAGGCTTATTAGCTTGGTTTTAAACTAAATCCATACATAGACAATTGTTTCCTCATTGATAGAGAAATTCCTGAAACTCTAAACAAAATTCAGAGATTTTTACAATAATTTTTAAAGAGTTATTTTAAAATGTATATAGAAATGAACATTCCCAGACATTGAAGACATTCATGAAGAAGCAAAAGAAAAAACAAAATGCAAAGACTTGCTGAATGAAAATCAGTTGATAAAGGCAATGTGGTACTATAAGGAGGCAGAAAAATAAAACAACAGAAGAGTCAACTCAGAGAAAACCCCACATATATATGAAAACATGCCTTACAAAGGAGTAGTCATTGTAAAACAGGAAGAAAAAAACATAAGCTCTTCAATAATTCTCCATACAGTAAGTAAGACTAAAACCATAAATACACACAAAAAGTTTTCTAATTCAGGTCGCACACATAAATCAATGTTACCAGATTATTGACCCACATATGAAAGGTAATATTTTAAAATTTGTAAGAAAGTGTTTCCCTCAGATGAAAATGGATGTCTATTCTATACCAAGGTGTAAATTATAAAGAAAAATGTTAATTCAACTACATTGAAATGATACATTTTTTATCAAGTTACTCCATTAAATGTGAGAAGTCTAGACCTAAGCAAAGACAAGTCATCAGCAAGAAATTTAGCAGAAAAGAATTTGTATTCGTGTGTATAAGTACTATCACAAATCAATAATAAGAAATATGACACAATAGAAATTAGTAAGTACTACCAACAGGTGAGTTACAAAAAATATTTTAAAGGCAAAAATGCTTTAAATATCCTTTTCACACATGCAACTAAAAAATGCAAATCAAAACCATGGTGAGGAATAATTCAGCACTTTAACATTTTGTATATATGAAGAAAAAGTAAGCATAGATGCCAGTAGAAGTATAAAATGGTATACTTCTATCCATAAACTAAAGATATTACATCAACTTATGCACCAAATCTACTTCTAGGTACATGTATAGAATTTATTTATGTTTGCCAATAAGGTCATTTACACAGTATTTATAGCATCCTATTTGTAATAAGATAAACTAGAAAAGACTTAAGTATCTGTCAATGAAAAAATGAATAGCTCCACTATGATACAGTCTCACAATTGAAAACAAACAGCTGTGAAAATAAACAAATTAAAACTTCACAAATCATAGTAGAAAACTAAATAAATGTTAAGAGATAAACAGATGTTACAGAAAGAAACAGAGTAAAGTTGTAAGGTTGTGTTTGTACATGATATCTGTACAGGAGCATGCCCATTTATTCATATGCATAAATATTTTTACATATAGTTTTCTCTCAATGTTATCTATTAAAATATTGATCTCTCTCTCTCTCTCTCTCTGCCCATTCACGTGCACACACACACACACACACACACACACACACACAAACACAAAGTGTGTATAATGCATGAAAGAGACAGATCTCAAACTGAAGAAGCAAAGGGACATAAAGAGTAGTGCTAATCAGGGTACTTTAACTGTACAGGTGTTATTTGATTTCTCAGTGTTTATCAGATATCAATATTATTATTCATACTTTTTTATTTTTGATAAACACGCATCAATTACACATTCAATGAGCTGCTGTGATATTTTAATATGTGCACAGCATATGTGCTGATGAAAAATAGCCTCCACTATCCACAATTATCTCTCCTTCCCCACCTTGAGTAATCACTACCAAACACTCTTTGTTATGTATTCCTTGAAGAACCAGCTGAGCCAGTACAGCTGAAATATTGCTACAGGCCTAAGAATGACAAAGGGGGGCTTCACTAATGAAGAGGGTCGCGATGACTCGGTCACTGTCTTGGGGAGAAAACAAGTCTCCGGATCAAGATCTCAAGGTGCTAGTTGCACTAACCTACAGAAGGTGGGTCTGGGAAAGAGCATCAGGTAACCCAGCACTGTGTTTCAGGGTGCACAAAATTAGCTGGCTGCTATTATTGATAATGGGGTTCAGGATTTGCTACTTCAAACTATGGCAATGTGAGAAAGCAACCGGAGCAAGATTCCTTCCCTGATCTTTGCTCTGCCTTTGTCCCTTGAAACAGATCACAAAGTCTAAAACGAGTTTCTGACTTTCCCTCAAGCAGCTCACATGTTCCTCAAGTGTGAAGTGCACTTTCTATACTTGGAGTAAAGGAGCCAAAAACACGGAGTCACAAAGAACTGGAACAAGCAGGTCTCGCTAAATACACCGGCTAATTGATTGCCATTAGGACAGACACTGTTTGCCTCTAATTCCATTCTTTATCAAACTAAGGCATACAAATATACATATCTCATTTTTTTGAATCTTCATTTCCAAAGATGCCTGTGTCACATTAAGCTTACATTACAAAACTTATATGTTTTTATCCTATTAATTTGGTTTTTTTAAGGGAGTTCAGCCATGAACCTGTAATAAGAAAGAAAAGTTTCCCATACACTGAGCCATGTTTTATTTTCTTGTTCCTGAGGAGTAATCTGAATTTCTGGGAAGTTTGTCCACAAGTCCTAGCTTCCACATGTATCTTTATTACTGAATAGTAAAAATCCTTCCATCATTTTTTTCTGTAGTGTAAAGAGCAAATGGATCAAGTGCGTGGCTCGGTTACGGCAAAGCTAAAGAAATGACCATGGTGTGTCTGCTGGGGATACAAGTGCCAAGTTCAAGTCGAGCTGCAATGAGATTCGGGTTGTTGCACAGTTTCACTCAATCTCATGTTCCAATATGGATTTAAAGAATCATTGCCCATCAGAGCTGCAAGAGACCTTGCAAAACATTTTGGCCCAGACACTCTGTTGGCATGTGGATGGCTAAGCCCTTCCAGACAGATTTTTTAAACAGCTGGCTTCTGAGTCTTTTCCAAGTTCTCCGTGTTCCACTCAGTGTTTCATTGCCTTTCAATTACAGAGGCATTTTTTAACTTTTATTGTTGTTTTCATTTCACCTGTAATATCAATTAAATATTTGGTAAAATCCTTTTTCTTTTATGTGCAATCTAGTCTTCATACAGAGAATGAGGATTGAGTTCATATAATTTGATTGATACAGATTAGGAAATAAAGCAATTTTTTTCTTTTTCAATACATAACCATTCTTTAGAAGTTGAATAATTTAAAATTAGGTTGAACAAAGGATTTGACTGTGGTGGATAATCACACAGCAGCAGGGGGCTATTCAGGATAATAAGGAGGAAGGAAGAAATAATGGTTTTCTATGTTCAGAACTAACTGAAATCTTGTGGATTCTTAGCTTCAAACTAAAATCAAATCAGATTGTTACTCCTGGGCACATATGATTCCCTGTTTCTCCATGGGGGAAAAAAAAAGCTTTACACATCCTAAAATAATCTCGAAAAGCTTCGGGGGAATTTATTTTACTCTCAGGAAACATTTTGATGAGTAAGAAGAATCAGAAGCATAAAAATAAACAGTAGATTTTATGGCCAACAACACGAACATTATAACGGCTTTGCAAAATTTATGCAAAATTGACACCGTGGCCAAAATTATAGGACTCCGAAATGAATGTGTAATACACATATAGTGTATCTCTAACATATATGGTTTCTACCTTCCAGTGTATACATTTTAACTAATCAACGATAATAGACAACATTCTTATTTTCTGTTTTAGCCATAGGAAATAGATCAAGACAACTGGTATTCTTCAGTCTGTGGCCCCATCATTTCCATCTCTGCGACCTTCCTCACTTTGCCTGTCTTCTGCCCTCTTTCAACCAGCTCCCCACTGCCCTCTTATGAGGACACTTGTTATTTCACAGATCACTGAAATAGTCGGTGAAATCTTCCCTTCTCCATAACCATAATTTAATCACACTTGTGAAGTATTTTTCCAATTGTGTTAGTAAATTTCCCAACAAAGGGACAAAACACCTAACACATACAGCTTAATGGAGGAGAACTGCACTTGGCTCCCACTTTAGAGAGCATTCAGTCCACGGTCGGCAGGTAGAATCAGGTGCTAAAGAGTAGAGCGGAGGAAACCTGCTCAAATTATGGCAGTCTGGATCCAGAGAGTGAAGGGAGGGGCTGGGAACAAGAAGGTATTACTAATTTAAAACGAGTAACTACTGATAAAACATGGCTGAATCTCAAAAGCATGCTCAATGAAAAAAGTCAGATAGAAAAATGTATTTTATTATTTCCTTCAGTGACATTCTAAAGCTAATTCACAGTGACAGAAAGTAGCTCAGTGATTGCTTAGTGAGAAGGATGGAAGAGGGCTGATTGCAGAGTGGCCAGCAGGAATTTTCCTGTGTGATAGAAATGTTGTCTATCTTGATTTGGTAGTGATTATATGGAGTAATACATTTGTCAAAAGTAATCCAACTCTACACTAAAACATACTTCATGCTGGAAGTAAATTATACCTCTAAAAAATCAGCTAACAAATAGATACAAAACTTGTGCTCCTTCCAATTTTCTGAATTCAAATATAACAACTAGATTTGTTTTATGTTGATAAAATTAGCATCATAAGAAAACATTTTATTACCTAGTAGTTCATGGAAATACCAAGTCAGATAAAAGTAGGCTCCGTCCAACCCCATAACGATTGAGTGCCTGTAATCTGCCTAGAACTGTGCACAGAATACAGGGCATGAGGATGCAGAGAACATTGTGTCCTCAGAAGCCGACTGTCTTCTGGAGAACTAGGACACCAGGGTGTTCAGCAAGTAATTTAACCTCACTACAGTGCAGCTTTCCCACATGAAAAATAGGGATACTGATGCCTTTTTCATAAGCTTAAATACTGCTCATTTCTTTTATATGAGAAACCAAATCACAAATAAATAGCAAAATAAAAGAAAGCTAATAGGAAGAAGGGAAATAGATCTTTCTCACATGGGAAGGAGACCAAGAGATGGAGGGAGAGGAGAGGGAAGGGAAGAAGAAATGGAATTGAAACGTGTCGTGTATATGTACCAACTCCACACAAGGAATGTAAACATGTATTGCAAATGTGCACTAATAAAAATAAATAAAAAATGGATACCAAAACAAATAAACAGAATCCAGAAAAATTATGTGCCCAATAGTTGTAGTTTGAAAACTTACTAAAGATTAAAATTATTAAATAAAACCCATATGACAAAAGGAAAACTACAATTGCATTATTAAATGATATAATACTGGGGCTGGGGATTTAGCTCAGTGATTAGAGTGCTTGTCTTGTAAGCACAAGGGCCTGAGTTCGATCCCCAGCACCACCAAAAAAATAAATAAATAAATAAATAAATAAATAAATAAATAATAAATAAATGATATAATACTATGAAAATAAAATAATTATATAAAAAAGAGGAAATATTGTCTCAAACTGATGGGAGTACCCTTGAAAACTTCAGAGAAAGCAGATTGTTATTATGCTATAAACACTTGTAGAGAGTTAAAAAAATAGAAATTTCCTGATTTATTTTACTAAACTGATTTCATTTTACAAAACAGTAAAGCATAGTCTACACCCACTTATACATATTAATTTACTTATATAAATACATTATCGACAAGTCAACTCTAACAATATATTAAAACAATCCACCATTATGAGCAGAAGTTTATTCTAGGAATGCAAGGACAGTTCAATACTAAGAAATCTGTTAATGCTTTACTAGACATTAATAGTTTAACGAAGAAAACATCTGTAAGGATGCTAAAAAGGCAAACGATAAAATCCAAAATCCATTTTGATTTTTAAAGGCTTTTGGAGAACTAGATACAAGGATATGATTTTGTGTTTAGAAAACCAATGACAACCACCTAACAATTTTCCAGAGTCAATAGTACTTCATAGTACCAGGCATCGTGACATATTCTTTAATCCTAGCACTCAGTAGACTCAGGCAGAGGTGCAAGGATCACTAAAAGTTTGAGGCCAGCCTGGACTATAGTAGGCCTTGTTTCTAAAAGGGAAAAAAAAAAAAAAAAGTACACCGTTTGAATATTCTATCTCATTGTTTGTCCTATGTGACAGCTACTATTTAACAGAAAAAAAATTAAAAGGAACAAAATATGGGTGTCTGAAAGATAAATTTAATAAAAATTATCTGAGACATATTAAGAAGTAAACACTTCATTTAGAAACTTCCAATTTAAAGAAAAGAGAAGTTTAATATTTTAATGCTGAATATTTTCAAATAAATTATTCTTCCTAGACCTCATTGTTTATCACACACTATTCTAACTTCTAGCATTATTTCTACCTCAAATTGTTCCATGGTTCTCTCCTAGGAAATGTCTGTGTGGCTTTCAGAACTGAGCATAAACTTTTCCCCTTCTCAGACTCTTTGTTATATCCTCACTTATCATATCCTCAAACCTTCCCCAGGTCTTTCACTAGAAACTTAAAATTTCTGTTGCCATTTGCTGACAACCATTTTACATGCTGCAGAACACCCATTATTAACTCAGCCTGACATATTATTAATTTAATATGTATTTGCCCATTTAGCAGCTGAAACCCATATAAAAGCTTTTTGTGGCTTAACTTCCATTTAATTTTCCTCTGAAAGCATGTAAGTCTCCAAACAGTTACATTGCACATACTTTAAACAAAATGCTTTGAACAATGCATATTCAGTATGAAATTTTCTTCTCACCTAACCAGAGAGCCTGGATATGTGTGCCGATTCCTGATTCATTGTTCTCATAAGGGAATTTCACAGATCTTTTGATTTCTGTTCCCCGAGTCTCTTCCTTCCAGGATTTACATGTGATTATCGTACAGTCGCTGAGTTCTGTGAATGCCGTGCCATCAACACCCAAACTTAACCTATGCACTGTTACAGTTCAAATCCAAAATGTCCCCCACAGGGCTGGGGATTTAGCTCAGTGGTTAGAGTGCTTGCCTAGCAAGCCCAAGGCCCTGAGTTCGATCCCCTGCACCAAAATGTCCCCCACAGTCTCACGTGTTTGGGAGGTGATTGGATCATGGCGGCTCTGCATGCATCGGTGGATTCCTCCAGCGATGAATTCAGTATCTGAATGTGCTGATAGGAGATAGTGCCTGGTAGAAGCGAGTCACTCGGGTATGAGCTGGAAGAGTGTATTCTTATCAGCAACTCCTCCCGTCTCTCTGCTTTCTGGCTGTCATGGGTTGAGGAATTTATTCTCTGAAATGCCCCTCTACCATCCTGTTTCTGCCTGGACCCAGCCAACCAGAGACTGAAACTGTGGGCCAAGATAAGTCTCTCCTCCTTTAAATCATAGGTGCCTGGTATTTTGTCCCACAGACAGGAAAGTAACTAAGACAACTACCAAATTAAATTTGCCTCCATACTAACCCTGTATCCATGTCTGAGTTCACCTGAAGGCATGGTACAAGACCTCCTATTCGTGAAAACCTCTCACTTCCGTGCATCCGTTTCTCTCCTTGAATGGATTCTCTGGCACCAAGAGAACGTGTAGATTCACCTAAAAGGCCCATGAATTCTGGGCCCGAAGCAACTCTACACCAGTGCTGCAGTTTTTCTGGTTTCCCAAAGGACAGCCTGCACCCCATTTCACGTGGTTACTAACGTCTCCAATGTAGATCTGCACATCACTGCAATCGGTAATGGATCTTCTCTAATTTCTTTCACCTCTGGGGTTTACTCTCCAGTGAAGAATCTGGTCCAAAGTGGCACGAGTTTGCCTTGGAATGACTCAAAACAAAGCATTTTCTCTCTATTCCTTCATTTATTTTGCCCGAAGGGAGATGTTATTCATGTTGCAGGCAGCTAGACACGTTTGCTTCATCTCTATGGCATTTCAGTGAGTTCTATGGATTCATCCGCCTTCTTACTCCTCTGAAGGTCTTCTAGCTCTTAAGCGTTCAATCCTTTTTCCTTACTGTGGTACTGTTTTGCTCAGAAGAGAAATGAACATAGAATGCTAATGATATAAGAAGAACATTAATTTTTTAAAAAGTAGAGGAAATAATAGTAGAGTACCATATAATCTAATGAGTTCTCTTGCCCCTCTCACGTTCCCTTTTCAGGTAAACATTCCACTTAGCTTTGCACCATTATCACCTAAAGCATGTCCTTGAATACTGAACTTTGTCTCTATAAGCATAATAAGTAACCTATTTCAAAAGAGCTAAAAAAAACTAAATAAATAAATACACACATAAAAACATAAAAACAAAATTAGGACGTTACATTAAATTCACTGAAAACAAAGTTACAACAGTATACTCAACTAACCAGATTTCTACTCAAGCACTAACTGTAGTACTTTAAGGAACTATATTTGACTTACACCCATGGAGAACAATAAAATCTAAAATTTTTACATTCCTATACACCAGCAGTAGCAAACCTATGACATGCATACCCTACCAGGCTGTTTGTATTGCTGAGATACTGTATACTCTATTATATACACATATATCGTATAGATACTATATACACATGTATGTATTATGTGTACTGATGTAAAAAATGTCATGCTCTTATGTCCCACAATGCATCTATAATTGGCTTTTATTACTCAGAGATACTTTAGCAAATTTAATGATGAATGTTATATACTTTAATCACAGAAGAATTTTATCTAAATTATCTTAAATCTAAAATATCACATTACACTTGTTTCAAATTCATATTTCTGAAAGATGTCAAAATACTGGCTTACTTCTCAATAAACTCATAACAAGCACTTCTTAAATCTGGGTTCTTGAGGGTTCTTTAGAAGTTCTTGGAGTTTCTTATCAATGAATATTCTTGCTTATACTCAGATGATTAATATTTTTGGAGGGGTGTTGAGGATCTAACCCAGGGCCTTGTGCTTGCTAAGCAAGCATTCTACCACCAAGCTAAATCCCAACTCCAGGTGATTAATAGTGATGACACTCCAACAATAAACCTCTTACTAATATAAATATTTTCACTATGTGACATAACTCAGTACATCCACTGAATGTTAGAATTAAGTTTTTCTCTATTCTTATGAATAATAAAATGTTTTTCCTAAAGTTTACAATGTACTTTTATTCCAGGTGTTGAAATTTCTCTTTGGCATTCATCAGTATCAAAGAGTAAACTTAAAGTGTTTCCATATTTTCTCATACATGATCACTTATTTTTGAAAATTGTCCACTTAAATTGATGACTAGGTAAGATAATGGAAAGTATCCAAGAAAACTGAAAATAATTGCGCAATTATTCAAGGAGAATAGGAAATACTCTTCTATACTAGTAAATTATTGAGGTTTCAAAGACTATAACATTTCACTAAAACTTGAGTTAATTCTTTTTCAGCTTTAAAAGAGATTATGTTTTTTCACTGGTTTGCTTTCTATCTGGATTAAACTATCTGTTGATTATTTAGTTTCATAGCCTCTCTGCAAAGGTAAATAATGAAATTTTGCCCTATGGTCATAAAACCTTTATTGTTAGTAATACTGACTTCTATGTAATTCCTAATCAAAGAAAACCAAAATATGGGAAGCTAGAAAATCAGCAAATTCAATAAAAAGTCTGTACTCAAGTAAAGACATCTTTCTCTTGGATTTTTTCTTCACTTGGCCAGTTATCTTTTATATGAACTACTCTTTCTCAGGGAACGTTCCATCACTACCTTTTCTGATGCATTTATTAAGGTATGAAGATGAACACCCTATCTCCTAGGAAGGCAAGCTGGACCAGAGCAATGTTCTCAAGAAAGAAAAATATTAAGAGGGAAATTTCTTAGGACTCTATTTTTTGTGTGTGTGAAAAAGAGACTTTTTTTATTCTTTAGTATTATCTTTCTCTTATAGCATTATGTAACATCCTGAAGGTCAAACATAGGTCATGGACTTCAGAAATAGTTCTAAAAGCCATTCTTTTGAGAAATTAACTTTTTTCAGGTAGATCAAGAAAAGAAGAGAACGTTCAAGTTGTTTTGTTTTCAGATGTTGTGCAAAAACAATGGGTGTCTGACAGGCATAGACACGGATGTTTTCCCCTGCATTCTACTGTGTCATTGGTTATTCCTGTGGATGTAAGAGTAGACATCTTTGAACCTTTTAAGTGCTACATTAGCACTTGAACTCATTTTTCAAAATAACTTCATAGGCCCAAAAGTTAAGCACATACTTTATTGAATTTCATATGCTACAAAATAAATCATAATGTTTATTTATTTTTTCCGATGAGATTGAGGATGGAAAAGCATCTCACAAAGGCCAGACAATATACATCATGGCTGGAAAAAGTTTAAAAGCTGAGGGGCAAAAAAGTAACAAGAAAGGAGTAAGTAGGTAATTTTCTGTAAGGCAAACCTAAAGTCTGCAGCTAACATATAAACCACAGAGTTAGAAGCAGCATGTGGGGGTGTCTTTGAGTTGAGGGGAGCATCTGAGAAATACAGCGAAATAACCTTTAACAAGTCATTCACTGGGGCTGGGGATTTAGCTCAGAGATTAGAGTGCTTGCCTTGCAAGCACAAGGCCCTGAGTTCAATCCCCAGCACCACAAAAAATAAATAAGTAAATAAATAAAAATAAAAGTTTTTTATGCACTTTAAAACAAAGTTTTAAATGAGATATATAGAACCCTATATTATGTAAAACTTAGAAATAAACCAAAACCATCAATTTATTTCAGAGCCAATTGTGTACGAATTTTATTTTTTAAAAATGGGCACAAATTTAAGATGATAACACATAGCCATTATTTTTTGAAGTAAAAGTTTTCAGTGTCACCGTTCCTAACTATGGTGGTGTAAAGGATGAGAGATTACTTGGAGTCCATGTCCAGTTTTAACTCCAAGATGCCCAGAGGGACTACTCTTAACAAGACTCCACCATGTGAGAGACTCTTAGAAAAACCGGGGACAGGAGAAGGACAGGGTCCTCTGCGGGTGACTCAGCAATCTAAACAAGCCATGGGGGAGGGAGATAATAGTGAGTGAAGCAACTCTTTTGGAAAGATACCTAAATGGGAATAGATGGATCAAATAGAATTTCTATTTTTAGTTTTTTAGGAATCTCCACACTTATTTCCATAGGAGTTATACTAATTTACATTCTCACCAACAATGTGGAAGAATTTCTTTTTCCCCATAGCCTCGCTATCATTTGTTATCAGATTATTTTAACGATAGCCTTTCTTTCGGGGATAAGAGAGTATCTATGTAGTTTTAATTTTCATTTCTCTGATGGCCAGCAATGGCGAGCATTTTTTATATATTTATTGGCCATTCGTACTTCTGCTTCAGAGAAGTGTCTATTCATTTTGGTTGGACATTCTTTGATTGAGTCTTTTAATTTTTTTAATTGTTTGAGTTCTTTATATATTCTTGATGTTAGTCCTCTGATCATGGAATGGATGGCATTTTTTTTTTCCATTTTATAAACTGGCTCTTCACTCCGTTATTTCTTTTGCTGTTTGTTGAGTCTTGGTATTACTTCTTGTGCCATTTGGGGTTCTGTTGAGAAATTCCTTGTCTATACCTGTGTCTTCAAACAATTTTTTCTTGCATGGTTTTAGTTTGGGTGAAGTGATGTTTTCATCTTTAAAATGTTTCAAGTATAAGAAGAGTCTTGCATAACAAGCTATTTTTCATCCCCTAAGAGAAAAAGTAAAAAGCCCTTTTTGAATAAAAAGAGCTGACCATCTAAGACAAGACAGTAGAGGCTGAGAAAGGAAAGCATGTCCTACGGCCATTGCCTCCCTTCCCACACAATTGCTCCCAGAACTAACGGAGACTCTCTATGGCCTTAAACTTACTCTCTGGAAACACTCATGTATGTCTGATGCCAAGTGTTTTGAGCCAATTCCTGGGATAAGCTTGTCACCAGAGTTTGCTGGAGAAGCAAGAGAAGTTATTTCCAAAGAAAAGAAGAAATTTAACACTTTTCTTCATTTGCAAATTTGGAATTTTAAAAATTCCTGTCTTCATTGTTTTAGGACAAAAATCTGCTCTTGCTGTGTTAAGAGTTAATAAATCTGTACAAAATTGTCCAGCATGTTTGCCAATTTTGTGCTGAGAAACAGGCTATTTTCATTTTGGAACTTATTAATGACTTCTGAAAGGTGTTTGAACTCATATACATAATTTTAAAGCCACATAATTTGTATTGCTGAGGTTTAAAAGAATCAAAGAAAGAAAATTATCTCAAGCTGAAAGCTTTAACTACCATGTTTCAACATGAAGGTACTTTTTAATCAGAAACTCTAATGGATCTTTGACAATAATGTTAGGAACAAAGTTGCTTTAACTCAGGAGGGTACCTACTAAATGAAAGAGAACACAGCTAATTGCACGGTAATTGCTTTATATACAATACCTGAAACATGGTATTAGTCACTATGAATGATGACAGATGGGCCATGATGTCTTTGCTCACTTTAACACTGCAATTGGCAAGCAAAATTCAATTAATTTTCACATTTCCACATGAATGGTTTCATTGACAGCATTTAATAAGCTTTTCATTTTGTCCTATTTTATAAGTTGTTTACCTCCTGCAAATGATACTTTGGGTTGGAATACTCACTTCAAAAATGCTAAGAACTGTATTCTGGAAAATATTTCTACTCAATGAGATTATCCCTGATCTACTGTATTAAATGTAAATATCCCATAATGATACAGGCTATTAAAGTGAATGGCTCATATTGTTCCATTAAAATTGTCCTTCTTTTGGTGAATTTCACAATCCTAATTGATCAACAGCAACTTTCTAGTGAGTCATTTCTGCAAAAGGCTTAATGTCTTATGGTGGGCTTTAAATATCTCACTCTACAGTATTACTCTCTTACAAAGACAAAGTAGAATAAGAGTTACCACTTATAAAAGAATAATTTAATAAATGTTAAAAGAAGCAATTGCATTTGAAAGGCAATTATATAGTTGACCAGGTGTTCTCACAAATATAATATTACTTCTCACAATAAAACTACGAAGCAAACAAGGCAGAGATCATCACTTTGATTTCTTGTATATCAATTTCTTCTAGCTAACATGATTATTAGCATACAATTGTTAGATCATTTCCTTGTACTTTTTTTTGTTTCTTCTGCACTGCTTGCAATTATTTTAGTTATTTATGTCTTCCCTTTCATCTTCTATTGCTTCTCTGTTCTCCACTTGGTTTATCACTGCTCTGGGATTTATTTTTCCTTCTCTCCTACTAAGTTTGGGTTCAGTCTGTTCCTCTTGTTCTTCCTTCTAGAAGTATAAAGTCAGGTTTCCAACTTGAGATATTTGTTCTACTTTAATATATGAATTTACCATTATAACATTCCATTTGACATTGCTTTCACTACATCATCTGAATTATAATATTTTGTGTTTTTATTTTTATTTGCTTCAAAGTATTTTCTAATTTCTCTTGTGACTTTTTGACTCTAGTTGTAAGAGTATTCTTTCTAAAATCCAAATATTTGTGGACTTTCTACTTTAAATTATGCTATTAATTTCCCATGTCATTCCATTGTATTTGGAAAAGATACTTTCAGAAATTTGTCTTCTTTAATTTTAAGACTTTTTTATATAACTTTCTTGCTATTTTACATGAAGATGAGTTCTATTTTAGAGAAAGTTTTATGGGCACTTATGAAGAATATGCATTCTACAATTATTGTAGGGGGTGTTCTGTATATGTCTGTTAGGCCCACTTGCCCTGTATGTTGTTCATGTCCACCATATCCTGTTTGATATTGTTTGTTCTATTCAAATGGGGTATTAAATCTCCTATTATCCTCTAGTTGTTTATTTCTCCCTTGAATTCTGTCAAAATTTGCTTCATTTATTTGGGAACACTGAGGTTTAACATGTAAAGATTCATAATTACTGTAACTTTTGATGAACTGACATTTTATTGTAGGTTGTCTTTATGGTTTTTTTTTTTTTTTGGTAACTGTTTTTGACTTAAAGTCCATATTGTCTGATATTCCTATAGTCACTAATTGTTTCTTTTGGTTACCATTTGGATTAAATATTGAGTTCTACCCTTTCATTTTCAATGGATAACAGGCCATTACTTTATTAATTCAGAACTTGCTACATATAAAAGAGTTACAGATAAAAATGGTATAGTATAACATTCCAGTTTACCTGGCCAAAAAAGGCTTTGGAAGCCAAAAGAGGATTCCAAGGCATGAATAAAAATAATGGACTGTCACAGACTGAATGTCAAGGCTACTTGGTCAAAAAGCCAAAGAAGAATATCATCTACAGCCAAGAAAATGTTGATGCCCACAAATTAAAGGGAAGCTGACAGGCCTCTTGGGATACTGAAGACAGTGTGTGCCCTACCCGGATGTTCTTTTAGCTCATTAGATGAGGTCACCAGTAAAGTCATGAATTTTAAGGCAAGTCCT
Source organism: Hystrix cristata (assembly GCA_004026905.1). Lineage (NCBI taxonomy): Eukaryota > Metazoa > Chordata > Mammalia > Rodentia > Hystricidae > Hystrix > Hystrix cristata. The sequence continues at coordinate 54,831 of PVJO010001639.1, read as the reverse complement.
TCACACTAGCATGGCTTAGAAGTTGTAAAGCAGTCCAGTTTGGCTGTCCAAACTGGCCACTGTTGATTCAACAGGCCAGGACCCATGCTCTGCCTTTAGAACATTCGGGGCTTGTTATCCTAAAGAAATGCAAGTGTCTGTGATTTATATGCATGCTGATTACTGTCTCTGCCATTGGGTGCACCAGCAGATCAGATTTTGAACACATTAGTTACCTGAGACTGCTGCGATATATACATCATTTGGATGACAATTCCTTGTTGGCATCAAGCATCAGTGGAGATTGTTTCATGGCTGGAAGGTCACATAAGACACTGTGGCATGAACTGCCCATTCTCATTTGAATGCTTACAAACCCTGCTAATATAACTAGTGAGGACTGATGGAGTGCAAGTATCAAATGGAAATGGTACACTCAAGATTGTTTTCGTTTGAGACTCTAAGGTATGAGCAGGATTCATTAATATGGCTAACACACTGGAAGAGACAAAGCAATTTATAGAGGATGCTTTGTCTCTACCACCCGGAGCCTAAGATTAAGAGGCGTGTCTACTGCAGCTTTGCCGAACTGAAAGCAGATGGGGTTCCTTGGGTTGCAACTGCAATCTGGCTACTGGGTGGCCATCTCTTGACTAAGACTAAACATGAGTATTCTGTCCAATAATCCAAAATATAGACAACAGTGATGACCACGTAATCTGCCCCTGCTGCCACATTGTGCTACATTTTCATCAATTCATGGGCTGTTGCCTACATCCTAGCCATTTGGTCAGAAAATGACAACTGAATGACCATATTATTAAAAAATACTCAAAGTGAGACTGAGGGCTATGGAAATAGCTTGCTACGTAAAGGGGTCAAATAGATATCATTCATATGGCCACTGGGACTACTTTAGCTATTTCTGTGAAGAACTTACAACATATTTTTGGATATCCCATGTGACTTCACTCTGAGCAAGAAACATGCTTTACTGCCCCAGCAACACAAAGGATATCCAGGTACTAATCTGTGGTGACTATGAATACTATTCTATAGGGCAAAATGTGTCCTTGTACATTTGATTACATTAGGGAGCTTCCTATAGGTCAGGGGTGGTGAACCTACGGCATGCATGTCACAAGGGGCGGTTTGTTATCCCTGAAAGCTCTAAAGGTTCCCCATCACTGTTATAAGGAATATGTTCTGAACTATGCAGATAGGTCCTAAATGAAATCACACATACCTGTACAAAAGCAAGGCAGAGATTCTGCACATTCATATAGGAGAAGGCAATAAGGAGACAACAGAGAGATTTAGTGATGCTGGTCTTGAAGACTGAAGTGATACAGACATCTGCCAAAAAATCCCACAGCCACCAAAGCTTTGGAGAGACAAGGGACACGCTCCCCTAGAACTCCACAGGGAGCAGAACCCTTTTGACACCTTCATTTTGGCCCAGTGAAACTGAATCAGTCCTCCGTTCTCCAGAACTATGAGAAAACAAATTGCTGCTGTTTTAAGACATCAATTTTGTGGTAATTTGTTGCAACAACTACAGGAAACAAATACAATATTGTTTTTAAGTGGACTAAATAAAATTATCTGAAAGGGATGTGAAAAGAGAAAAGAGAAGCGTGTCTAGGAACAATTCGCATTGTGCTCCAGCAATCAATATTTAGGTAAAGAAGGAAGAAATTGCAAAAGAAATCAAAGAGAAGCCTTGAATTAGAATGGATAAGTGAAGAGACACAGTATAAAAGGAAAACGAAATGTTTCAAGAGGGGAGTAGTGATCAAATGTGCAGCATCTACTGAGACGTAGCACAGTAAGGACAAAAACAGGTGTTTTCTGGTTATAATACAGTGTACATCTCTGATCATTTTTAAAAGTGCGTTTAAGAATAGTAGTGGGAATGAAAGTCAGGCTGGAGTGAGTTCAAATAAATTAGAGGTAAGAAAACAGACATAGCAAGAGAAGATACTTTTGCAGGTAGAAATTGGTTTTAAAGTAGTGACAGAGATCAAGAGTTGGGTGGAGGGGGGGAGGGAAAGGGAAAAGGGATGAAAAAAGGTGTTAAGATGTATTGCATACATGTTTCAACGTCACAAAAGCAATGTAAACAATATGTACTACAGACAAGTACTAACAACAATTTTAAAAAAATTACAGACTTATGCCAATCCTCCAATGGTGTTTGTAACAGGAGAAAGAAAGACTTGGCATTTCTATAGACTTTAAGGCCACTAAAGACCACAGTAAAGAACTAACGTCTTATGATGACAAAAAGAAGTGAAGCACGAGTACTAATACACCATTACATTACATGCCATGAGCATCGACATATGCAAAGGCAGGAGTTCAGCTGCTTGGAAGGGAATCCGAGAACCACAGAAATGGCTATATCATCAGACAGGGCCCAAGGAGGTTCCAGAAGCTTGGATGAAGAATGCAACCTGCCCTGAACAAAGAATGTTTGGAGAGTCACTGATTCCCATTGCAGGAAAAAGAATTTTCAGGACTACTCAGTAAAAGACATGGAAGGGTTTTATTAGGCAGAAATGAAACGATACACACTCAAAGAAACAGAGTGTGGGACCTCAAGTGACAGCGACTCCTGAGCCAGAAGCAACTATACTTATGGGACTTTGGGGGTGTTTTCAAGATGGAGGATCCAGCTTCTGTATTCCTACTGCCTGTCAGGTTATCCATCTGGCAAGCTATGTCAGAATGCAACCCACTCGTGTGTGTTTCAAACTGAGATCTGCTGCCCACTTACAGGATACTGCAGCTTCTTTGATAATGAAAGGAGAGCCATTGATAGGGGAAAAGAACAGGTCTAGAGCCCAACTTACGGGCTTACTGTGCCTTTATGTCCCATAGGATTTTTTTTTTTTTTTAATGAGTTTCCTGGAAGGGAAAAAGGCTTGGGTCCTGGAGTTGTACTTTTTCTTAGAAGTACAATTTTAAAATCACAATCTCTTTCTCTCATTCCTGACTATTTATTTTTTACTTCTTTTATCCTACTTCGATTAAACCAGATAACTCTAAGGTGTCTTTAAATCCTGAAATTCTTCATCTTATGAATATCAACACTTAAAGGAAAAGTGATGATCTTAAGGATAAGAAGTATTTGAGTGCCATTTTCTTCCAATCTGAACATGAGCATTTCACACTGTTGAGCTATTCTGACATTCCTATTTTCCTTATAAATGTTTTTCATTCTTTGTCTTACATTTCACTAATATTAATGAATTTGTTTCTGTTAACTTCACCTGTCATATGTAATCTTTACTTATCTTGCATCCTTTTTTTTTGTTTTTCCCCAGTGCTGGGGATCGAACTCGCGTCCCTATGCTTGCAAGGCAAGCACTTTAACCACTGAGATAAATCTCCAGCCCCTATCTTGCATCCTTTTAATAGCACTTTTTACCTTTGTCTTTCTTTCTTTTTCTCTTTCTTTCTTTCCTTCTCTCTCTCTCCCTTTCTCTCTCTCTTCCTTCTTTCTTCCTTTTTCTCCCTCTTTTGCTCCCTTCCTCCTTTCTCTTCTTTTAGAGCCTCTGTTTTCTGTAGATAAAATGGAGATGATGATATAACTACTCTCATAAAATTGTCATGAGAATTAAAGTATATAGAGTTTATAAAGCTCAAGGTAGAATTCTAATTAGTTATAATTATTCTGTTAGGAGCCAAAAGATTATTCTTTTTTAGGCTTTCAGTTCACCTATTTGGAGATTTTCTAATCTCTTCTAGGTTTATTGCAATGGTAACAATTTGAGAATGCTCAATTTGGGGGCATGTTAAAGATTGGTTATTATAGAAAATGTAAAATACAAAAAAAATTAATAACTTTCAATTTTGGTCACATTCTGAGCTCCATTTAAACCAAGGTGGAGGAATGTGACGCTAAATTATGGGCCCACAAAGGGATTGTCAGCACAAAAGACCTTAGGATTTAATATTGGCCATTCAGACCTTTAGCACCAAGACTTTACTTGTGTATTTATTTCTATCATTTCAGCCATAGACTAACTCATGGTTTTTGCATCTCCATTTTTCTATTAAATGGCTCAATCTTCTGTTCTTCTGGCAATTTTTATCAATCTTCCCTCAATTTATTTTACTTTAAAACTTTGTATGACCTGGATTTTACCTTTTGTTACTTCAATCTTCTTTTTCATTCTTTCTAGCCCCCTACTGGTAATTTTCCTGTGAGTTTGCATTTAATATGATGGGATGATATCCCAAGTAGGAATTTAAATCACATAAATAATGATAATTTAAATTAAAATATTATATGTAAATATTTCACTTATTTTTCTTTTCCAAAGATAAGCCCCTTTAATTTCAAATTATGGCAGACAGGAAAGAAAAGAACATCTGTTGACCCTTGAGGACAACTTTTTAGAAACATTTTTTATATAAGTTGTAACTAGAGGTAAAAGGTAAATTCCATTAAGCCATTAAAATTTCCAGCCCCTGGTTACAGTTTTTTTTAGGCTATAACTAGAATACATGATATTGGCTGTGAATTGCACAATGAATATTTTTATTTAATAAGATTTACTGAATTCCACGTTTAAAACATGGGTCTAACCTTGGCAACACACAAATCACTGCCTTCACTTAAATAGACACTAGAAGGCATAAGAAGAGATGAGCTGATGTACATGTGCTATTGGCAGTTGATTCAAACTATTTAACAATTTGAAATATGGTCAAAAACACTTAAGCATTCACTAAAAAAGCCAATAAAAATTAAAGAGGAGAAAATAAATAATTAATCAGTAGGCAAAAGAAATAAATGAAGGGTTGGGGATTTAGCTCAAGTGGTAGAATGCTTGCCTAGCAAGTGCAAGACCCTGAGTTTGATCCCCAGCACCCACTCCCCAAAAAAAGAAATGAATGAGCAACAGAAGCAATGTATACTCAGGTATGATTTGGTTTGTTCATGGAGAACTTCAACAGAATTAGAATATTAAAAGTGAATGTTGGCTAGATGTTTAATAATAAAGAATATTCGAATCTTAATTCTAAAATAGAAGATCAGGGCAACTAAAGAAAGAGATCAGGACACTTTCATTTGCTAATACAGCTTTAAAAGAAAAGCAAAAAAAAAAAAAAAGAAAACTAAACAATATTTTAAAGCATGGTGAGAATGTATCAAGTAAGTCACGATGATCATCAAAGTTATCCTAGAGGAAGAAAGATAAAAGAGTTTGTAAATGCTTACTTTAGTAAACTGTTAGACTATAATCTGAGCTAGATTGAAGCTGGAGAATTGCAAGTTTAAAGCCAACTTGGACAACCCAAAGAGACCCTGTCATAAAAGAAAATAAAAAAGGATGGGATGGCAGGGGATGTTGTAGCTCAGCAAAAGAGTTCTTATTGGTATGCTCCAGGACCCAGGTTTAATCCCCAGTAATGCAAAACAAAACAAAACACCACCAAAACCAGTAACAAAAACAAACAACAACAACAACAAAAAAAATACTACCTAGGTAGACTTTACACCTGAAAAGCATCTCGGCAATTTTATGGTCCAGTTCAAATAAAATACAAATACTAATGCTGAGGCCAAGGTATATTGAATGAGTTTTTCAAGTCTAAAGAATTTTTGAGCTACAATATAATAACCAATTTTCCCAAATTCTATTCTAGCAGGTTTTAGCAATAGAAAAAGCAAAAGATTCCCCAGTCACCTTAGAAGCCTTTTCTAATCACATCTGTTAACACTGGTCTAGATTTTCAGATATTGTCATCGTGAGAAGTGTAGTCTTTAGCAGGGCAACCATATGCCCTCTTAAGCTCTGATACTACAGGGGAAAAGGAAGCCTGAGTTTTCAGGATTTAAAACTGCTGTGGTTTAGAACTAAATGTTCCCCAAAATCTCATGTGTTCAGAGCTGGGATTTTTGGAAGGTATCTTGATCATGGGCGTGCTATCCTCATCAGAGGATTAGTGTGTTGCTGAATTAACAGCTGAATATACTGCTAAGAGCTGGGGCCTGGTTGGAAGAGGTGAGTTAGTAGGGCCATGAGCTCTATGAGTGTATTCTAGTCTTTCTCTCTCATTCTCTTTCTCTGCTTCCTAGCTGCCATGTGTGGAGACGATTTCTTCCATCATACTCTTGCCATTTCTGCCTTGGAGCCAGCTGACCATGGACTGGATGCTCTGAAACCTTGAGGCAAACAAACCTTTCCTCCTTTAACTTATGGATGTTGGATATTTTGTCCTAGTGAAAAGAAAGCTAATATAGTAACTGTTTCCACAGTAACCTCTCAAATGTTACAGAAGCAGGATGACAGAAATAATGGAGTAAGAAATAAAAAAGATGTTTATGTCAAAAGAGTCTCTCTCAGACATGTGATCACGCACCTCCATGACTCTAATACCTCATTATTACCACCAAAAACATTATTACTTTTGTCTTATATCTTTCCAATTTGTACACCTGGGAGAAATACTTTTCATATATTTTCAATTTTTTTTTCTGGGTGACATAAAATTATCCCCTGGACTTTTGACAACGATTGATGTGGTAGACATAGCATTTTTCTTATAAAAACATGTGAGTTGATGATAAATTGTCAACAATAGAACTATGTGTAGCCTGCCATCTTCTCATATTGCTTACATATTTTGGTTATTATTGTGCATTTTTGGACATGAATTCAAGTTTGATCTCAAGATCATTGGTTCAGTTCTTGGAAATATAAATTTTGATATTGTCATCTTTGATTTGTGTTGAACTTTGTTCGTAACCTTCTCCACTCTTACTCCACTTAGATCATGTCCTTGGAATTTTGGTGCTGTGTCCTTTGCAACCAGTTAGTTAATCTTTTTTTAGTCTTAGTTTCTGCGCCAGAAATGAAGAGATGAGAATGGTGTCACGGGCTTGCTGGCAGGATTTCACATATAGACAGAACAAACCAGTGCAGTGCCGAAAGTAATTGGCTTTCAACATATATTACTTTTAGTTTCAATCACTAATCTCAGTTATGAAGCAAAAATTAGTATATGCATTTTTAGGAAAAGTAATTTCTAAAATAATTAGAAAATCCAGTGGATTAGAACAGTCCATTCTGGCTTTAATGTTTTGCTTTGTTTTGTTTTGTTTTGTTTACATAGAAATAGGAAAATAGAAGAGGACTGATTTTATCGATAATTTTATTATTAATATCAATAACAAAGGTAGGATTAATTTAGTACTAAAAGGATACATTACCGAGCACTTCAGTCTCATGTATATAAATTATGATCATGAAAAGTAAGTGTGCAAGACACATTACAAATTAATTGTATTAAAATTAAAATAGTCTCATATAAACTACTTGGCATAAAATCTCCATTGTATTCAAATAAACAAACGAAATCTCAGAGGAACAATCTGGCTTTTATGACTACATTTAGTAGGAAGCAGATTTTGGATTCTAATTTGAGCCTTTTGACTCACAATCCTACTAATTCTCTTTCAGCTGCTTCTTGTAAATTTTAATTGCTCTAGATAGTGTTTGAGCCTTTTTTATCTTTAATGATAATTGATTCGTTTTCCCCTTGCTATCCGTATATTGACACCCACAAGACTCAGCTTGAGATGTAGCAAGATCAGTTGTCCTGTTCCGAGAAACCAGTCCAGTTTTGCTGCCTCTCAATTTCTTCCCCTTGATATCCCCAGCTCACAACACCCTTAAGCCTCCGGCCCCAAGGTCATGTAAGACCTACTGTGGGGTATGTGTTTATCAAGGTTTATCAAGTTACCTCCACAATTTCCCTTGGCTCTGGCATTTCTGCCGAGTCCGCAAAGGCCTGTTCGGACACTTCTGGACTTGTTCTGACTTCCTTACAGCTTCTTCTTCATGTCTAAAATATTATATAATATATTCCTGTTGATGCAAACAACCAAAATTGACATTCACTACCACCAAAACCTTGACTAGGGCAGGTAGAACAATTTATATGGCCCAGGAGGAAAGAAAAAAAAAAAAGGCTTAAACAAAAGAAGATAACTCATAAAAGGTGAAGTTTCCCACTTACATACAGTACTTCAACCAGTGCCTACCGCTGAGAAAGTCAGAGAAGATGTTATAGGACATGTGTCCACTAAGAAGTCACAGGTGGCAGATAGAGCACTGATAAAGGTAAACCCAGGCTGAGATCTGCCACGGAGAGTAGAAACAAAGCTTGAAATAACTACATCATGTAATGTTCCCGATCCACGCTTCTTGTGCATTATAGCCAAATCTTTCCTGCACAGCCCCCTAGCACTAGCCCTTACTGATCCACTCCGAGTCATTAGATCATAGTTGCTGTGTTTTTTGACAGTGTCCCCAATATTTCTCAAAATATAGCACAATAGACGGCTAAGCAAACTATCACCACCTGGTCCTCTTCTTAACTTATTCTGAGCCTGCCCAGACCGTATGACCATAATTTAAATGCTTAAAGATTATTCAAGGCGAAGATATCCGAATTTTTACTGGAAAGAAAGGACAAGTCAGCATCTAAAAGCCAATGGTATCAAGGTGAAAATGTTTAAGTTCTAAAAGTTTATTAGCCTGTAAAAGCAAAATTGTCTTCACTTGTGACTAGTATTAAGAACTTGTGACTAGTATTAATAACAAAATCACGTTACTCAGTAAAAGATAAGAGATACTCGAACGCTTGTAATGTAGACTCGTAGGAAAGAGTTAGGTTAAGGGCAGAGAATTTGTATACATGCCAGCAGATCCTGTCTACCTTGCTTCTGACGATTTCAGCAAAGGTCATTTGGTCCAATTTAAAGCTATCATATTTGACTTTACAGTTGTTAGATTCTTTACTTAGAGAACTCTTGTAACTTTCTGAGCTTCAGATTCCTTTCGGAAAAATCTAGATAAAACTCTAGAGAGAGAATGGTAGCTCATGTACCATTTTCTCTCCTATACTATTATTTATAATTATTTCTTATTGAAGTCTTTGAAATAAATAAAAATACTGGATTAGTCCACATTCATTAAAGAATGACTAAGTGTTTAAATTTGATTGTTAGGATTGTAGTAAAAACCATACCCTCAACTGAGTGACCTCACAGTCCTAGAAGGCGGAAGCGGAACAGGAAGGTGTGAGAGCTGTTTCCTTCGGGCTGCAGGGGAAGGCTCGAAGGCTGTGAGGTCTGAGAAGGAAAGCTGTACTCAGGGCTTGTACATGGCGTCCTCTCCCTTCGTCTTGACAGCACCTCCCCACCGTGCTTCAATGTCCAAACTGTATTCTCTTTTAGGGACAGCAGTCATGTCAGACTAAGGTCCATCCTAATGATTTCATTTTCAACTGTATACCTCTCTAAAGACATTATTTCCAAAGACAGCCACATTCCAAAGAGTAAGAGTGAGGTCAGAGGTGGGTACCTGAAACATACGGATTTTGTAAGAATGCAGTTTAACCCATAACAGCATCCCTTCACTGGCAACTTGTAATACCCAATCAGGCCTTAGTTCTGCAGTTAGTGGATATAGATTTCAACTCTTTTTGGGTTCCTTCCTTTTTTTTCTTGCCAACAATTCTCTGAATGCTCAACTATGTGGTACAGATAATCGCTGTTTACTTACCCTTGAAAACAATTCTGGTGTGGGAGCCAAAAAACTCCCTTGGTTGCTTAGCTCCTTTTAGGGATTTCTGTTTGACCCAGGAAATTTATATGTAAGCATAATAATGAAGATTTGAATCCATAATAGATGGGACCATTCTGATGTTTGTTTTCACTTAAAACATAACTTTAAAGAATAAAACTATTTTATAATAAGCCAAAATCTGACTCATAATTTTAACCTCCACAAATTGATACTCCAGGGGCCTTGCCATCTGTGGAATGCAGAAGAAAGCCTACTTGCTCTTAATTCATTGTAGTGAAAATCATTTCATTAACTCAGATATATTTCACCTCTCATAAAATAGCCAGTTTTTTAAAAATCCAACTGTGCTCTTAAACTCCAGACTAAATTATTCTATGATTTTTAACAGATCACATTGACCAATTTACATATAGACTGCTTCATTTAAGAATGGGTTTGATGCTGCCTGTGAACAGCAACATATGGGCCAAGTGCTATTTGGGTTGATATTCCTGAAAAAATTGAAGAATTTTGCCTGCAAAAATACTTATTTTAGGTAACTAAAAGCTGTAGGAAAATGTTATTTCTTACGAGTAAACACCCCCTATATATATACATTTATATACATTTGTGTATATGTATGTGTATGTACATACATATCACAGGATGGAAACAGGGTAACAGGATATATATTCAAGATTCCTAGTTATAAAATCCAACAGAAGGAGTCCTTTAGTCCTTTAGGTGCTGCAACAGTCACCAAGAAAGTAGAGGAGACAGAGGAGGGTCCTTACATTTCCGCACTGTTTTTGCTCAGGAGTACAGAAGAAATGTGAAATCTTTGCTTCCTGGTTTTAGGCTATTTTACATCGTATGCTGGTGTTCAGTCGTGCAGCACACACTGAATAAAAAATTCTGGCCCAAGGAAAAGCTGCTTATCTAGTCTGGCTCTTCTGGAAACTAAAAGTTTAAACCGAAGTTTTTATTTTGGATCTACAGGGCTCAGATATTCATTTATAGTACTCCGTGGTAAGTTCAGAGTCTTTGCTTTTATCACTTTAAAAGCAGCTTTTTAAATATACCATATAATTCATTTACTTTAAGAGTGCCATTCAATCAGTTGTAGTAAATCTTGCAGTGATACATCCCTCATTGCCATCTAATTGTAGAACACTTCTGTGTCTCCAAAAAGAAACTTTGTTCTTATTTTCAGTCACTCCCCATTCCCACACCCCCCCACCCTGTTACCAGACACTACTAATCTGCCTCTGTCTCCAGGGATTGGCTTTTTGTGTACAATTCATGTAAAAGGAATCATGAGATATGTGGCATTTGTTATCTGGCTCCTGATGATTTCTTTAACACAAGACTTTAAAATGACAGTAAAATATTAACTGAGAATGACACACCATTCTTCCCTATTCTGAGATCCACCCATTTGATTAATAAAGAAAAAGAGCCAAATGAAGATAAAAGCACATTACTAGCCAAAAGACTTTGGTTCATATGCCAGAATAAAATCGGTGTTCTAGTTTTCCATGTTGTAGTGTAGGCTTTCTCTCCCCAACTCCCTGCCCCAGGAATGGGTACAAATCCTTGCAACTTGCAAGTTGAACTAATTAAATCCGGGTTCTTTCCCACGTCTTGTTTTTCCCAAACACTCCAGCGTAAAGAGGATGCTTGAGCCTACCTCATCACTCACATAAATTTTTAAATCCACAAACAATAAACTAAATTATGGAAGTGAGCTCATAGTAAAACCTCATTTTCACAACCCGTCTATGTCCTAGTTGAGACACACATTTTTGATACAAGACAAAGCAAGGAGGTAGATAGAGAAAGAAGGAGAGAGAGAGAGAAAGAAAGAAAGAAAGAAAAGAAAGAAAGAAAGAAAGAAAGAAAAAGAAAGAAAGAAAGAAAGAAAGAAAGAAAGAAAGAAAGAAAGAAAGAAAGAAAGAAAGAAAGAAAGAAAGACTAAAGTCTGTATTTCAGCTATATGTTTATAAAACACGATGTGATCTAATGACATTTTGGGAAAGTTTGATGACACTGTACCTCCCACGCTGAGGGCAGAAAGCCATCATCTGCATCACGCATGTGTCAAGCAGCAGTGTTTTATCGTCTCCTATCTTTTTCTTATGGTTTAGCACTATAGAACAGACAGTGTTCAGAGGCTGGCGTTTTGGAAGGTGATTGGATCACAAGGTGCTCTGTGCCTCGGTAGGTTGGTTCATCATCGATCAGTTCACAGTTAAATGTGGTTCAGATGCGGGATCTGGCTGGAAGAGGTTGTCTCTAGGGTTATGTCTTTGGAGGATATATCTCTCTCCTTCACGCCTCTCTTCTTTCTCTCTCCCTGGCTGCCATGAAGAATTGAACACCTTTCCTCCACTCAATCTTTCTCCCCATTTCTTCCTTGGAGCCAACCAACCATGGGCTGGAAGTAGGAATCCAAGTAAACCCCTCCTCCTTTAAATTGTAGGTATTAGGTATTTTGTCCCAGTGAGGGGAAAGTGACTAGACACTTCTTTAGGAAATGAAGACAATGGCAAGGTGGTGTCTCCAGTTTCCAGAACTCCCTGGAGGCTCCTCTCCTGCCTTGACATCTCCTCATACATGCATGACATCATTGGCATAGTTATCTTTGAGTCTTGAATTTATAGTGCTCTGAGTTGAACTGACAGTGAACGCCATCTAGAAGGGAGGTATTCCATGATTATAACAACAACAAAAATAAGAATAAAAAAAGTTGAATGTCTTAAAATGTACTGTTGCTATATTTTCTATTTATATTTTTATTACTATCACAAGTTATTTTTAGATTTTTAGCCATGTACACGGCTACTACCACATAGCATCCCATAAGGACACTAAGGAGTCATTATCTAAGCAGGTCCTCTCGCTGTGTGCTCACACATTTCCTGGATCACAACAGTGGACCTTCATAAATGAATTTGACTAGCTAGCTATCATAATGAAATCTTTGTCTGTTTTATGTGATTGTAATACGACACCAGAGTCTGGGTAATTTATAAAGTAAAGAGATCAATGTGACTTGCTCTTCCAGAGGATGGGAAGTTCAAGAGAATGGTGGCGGCATCTGACAAAACCCTTCACAGTCTATCCCAGGATGACAGATGGGAAAAGAGCATGTGTGAGTGAGAAAGCAGGAAGGCAGGTTCTCTTTTATACATCTCTGGTCACCACAACTGACCAATCCCATGACAGATGATTACTTCAATCCACTCCTGATGGCTCTACTCTCATGACCCAATCACCTCTCTTTGGGGGGAGGGTGCTGAGGATCGAACTCAGGGCCTTGGGCTTGCTAGGTAAATGCTCTACTACTTGAGCTAAATCCCCAGTCCTCCAAATACCTCTTATTAAGCCCCATTTTCCAACACTGTTGCACTGGGGATGAAGTTGCTAGCACATAAATTGGGGGGGACACATTTAACCCATGTCAGCACTCATTGAACCTCTACGTTTTGAGACCAATAAAACCTTGGTTACATGTTTTCTTTTTAAAACTCATCCCTTTCTCACCAGTTACTTCTCGTAGCTTTGAATAGCTTTCACTATTCTTTTGTTATTTCAAATTCTAATTGGTGCATAATACTATTTACCTTCACCCTGGCTTATATACAGACGCAGGAAAAAATAACAGGAAAAAACCAGAAGACCAATTGCCAAAGCAAAGCCTGCTTATTATTTCTCCCTAGTTTTAATGTTCAAGGCTGGCTCCTAAAAGTCTCTCAAAAAAATGAATCTGTTATTCTATAGCAACCTTCCTAAGGGAGACTTCTAATCTAAAGAAAGAAATCTCAATTTCTCTCTGCCTTGAACCAGCTCTCTCCTATTTTAAGGCCATATACAAAATTTTCTTAACCCTGAGCAAGAGTTTTCTTGCTAAACATACCCCACGACTTGTGTGTGAGATCTTGCTAAGAGCTGCACTCTCAGCCCAGTAACCCAACATTTAAAACCAGCACACAGCTGATAAACCCAGTGTTTGCTCTGTGGCACCAGCACTACATATAAACAAAATGTATCCATCTTCTTATGGGATGCTTCATTTCTTATCAGTTATTTAGAAGATTCTCATTTTATGAATCATGTGTTATAATGGGATGCACTAATTACTCCTGTATAGGCTCCCACAAATTCTAGTCAAATGAAAAAATACATATCTGTTCCAGGGGGATAAACTCATATTATCCAGTTCAATATTGAACTACCTGAATTGAGAATATGGTGTGGGGTTGAGGACAACATTGGGTTTTCTATGACACATCTTTGCATGTGCACAAAGCAAGTATGAATGAACACACACACACACACACACACACACACACACACACACACACAGTGCTCAACCCACAGACCCAGGTGAAGAACACAGAATGAAAAGAATTGAAACAAGTTTGGGTCTACTACATCAAATTCCAGTTTCTTCACGGATGGTGGAAAAAAAGTAAGCTTCTGATTATCCTAAAAGTTAACAGTACCAAGAAAGCAAGATAGCTTTAGGAGGCTTCTACCCAGCACCCACAATCTTTAATATAAGCAAAGCAATTTGTATGACTAACTCCATCTCTAGGGAGAAGATTAAGTAAAAAGTCCAAAAAAAAACCAAAAAAGATACACACGACTGGCCAAATTTTTTCAATTCCCTGAAAAGATCATTGAGATTTTTTTTCTTTATGTGCCAAAGTGGAAATATGGAGAGAAGAGGGAAGAAAAGTTATATTTCCTAGAGTCTATACCTACACTGTGGAATGTTAACTTCATGTCATTCATCTTTGTAAAAGGTAAACTCAAAGTTTAAGAAGGGTAGAATGAGAGTTGAGTTCAACACAGCATTTGAACTGTGTTGCTCAAAGCCTACCCCTTCACTTGCCATGTGAACAACTTCACGCACACTGTTTAACCCCTTTAAATCACAATACTTGTCTATAGCAAAAGAGAATGAGAGTAACTACTGTATATAGGCTAATTTAGATCTCATAAGGTACTTAGCAAAATGTTTAAAATGTTATTAGCTGTAAGTACTGTTATTATTAGCATGTGTGACAGCCATAAAACTATATAATATCAATACTTATTCCTTTATTATTAAAGACTTGGCATAGTTTATGGCCATGTTTCTCGTCCAGGATAAAGATGCTCACAGCTACTGCTGGTCAGACCCTACAATTAGCTAGTGATTTCACGCATACCAGTTTGGAGAGAGCTTGCTTCTTCCAGTGTTTTGCAAAATATCTCTTTTGAAGTTCTCTAGAAATAGATTTGAAGTTCTCTCCATTTCCTGGAAAGTTTCTATATTTCTATCATGCTATGATGCCAAGAGGAGTTTTTATAGCCATGATCCCTTTGTCAGGAAAAATAACTTCCAGATTAACACCCATGAGGAAAGGATTCCCAGTTGGGCGAGTCATGGTTTCCATGACTCTTTCTGCACACAACTATCAAAAATATCTAGTAATATAAATTTTTATACTTAACTCTTTCATGCCTGCTATAAAAACCAGTAGTTTTCAAACTCTGTGTTTGGGCCTGTGACATTAGAATCACCTGAAGAAATTTTCCAAAATTTTAGATTCCTAGTTCTCACTTCAAAAGTATAATACATCATGATTGTAGAAACAAGAAAAGTTGCCCATGCTTTGCATATTTAAAATATTCAATACTTTTAGTATCTGGGGATATTATTTGTAAAGCATTCAAAGAGGATTAGTTTCATTCCTATTCTTGAGCTGTTACAAAAATAAAGAAAATTCTAACAAAAAGAGACCAAGAATATGAACAGATGGTAAACACATGTACACATATATAAATGACAAATAAATATATGAAGAGACCCTCAAATTTACTTGTAATTAAAGAAATTCAAGTAGAACAGAAACAATAGGCCAACCTTCACAATCAAGATGGGTAATGATTAAAGCTGAACATTACTTCTCTAGGCAAAGATGTGGTGAATCTGTAACTCTGAATTCCTCCTGGTGGGATTTTAAACTGATACAAAAATTTTGGAAACCAATCACAACATCTATCAAACTTTTAAATGCAAATATCTTTGGTATCAGCTCTAGACCTATGATAATGTTACTTCTAGATGTATTTAGAAAAAAAAGTAACATAGGTAAACATATGTAAAAATACACATAAGTATGTGTATAAATATCATCCAGAATAATCATCGCAGCTTACTTTGTTTAAGCAAAATGCAAGCACCCCCAACACCCACACCCAGAAAATGGAACCAAACAGAGAACTAGCTAAATAAACTGTGTATCCATACATTCACATGCTTGGGGCCACTGAAAAGAAGGTAGATCTGTTAGGATACTGAAAATTATGTCCAAACTATTGTTCTATGGAAACAAGAAATCATGAAATAAAATATACAATCTGATCCTACTTGTAATTATGTGTATCCAAAATACCTCTCCATAACTCTTGCATTTTAAACAAAGGACATATTTAGTTTAGTTTAGTTCTTAATTTGAAAACAATCTCTCTGGTGAGCTTGATAAGCTGCCACATCTGAAAAGTACTATTATGCTATCCAACTTGATTAAATACTACATTGTTCTAGTAAATCGTATCTGGTTAACACAGAGCTAGCTCACTGTATAGCCTAAAAGATTAAATGAGATAATATATAAGAAAACACTTTCAGTAATTGTAAGCAATGTGGAAATTATTGTTGTTACATTCAAAAGCCATTAAACATTTTAATTAATGCTAAAACAGCAAAATCCTAAGAATAGTAAATATAAAGATAAGGATGGCAGAATACATTCCCTTAAAATATTTGCACTCTAATAAAACAAATACTTTTTTAAAGTGGATTAGAATGTAACTAGCATTATAAAAGACACCTGAACAATTTATCATAACAATATGGTCTGTGTAAAAGAGGGATTATCTAGCACATAAAATTGTGAGTTCATGAAGCTTGTAAAGGGAAAGGAGAAACTTACAGTAAAGCAAAGATTCTATTCAGTGAATGTAGGGATGCATAATAGAACATGGCTTGATGTGAAGAGTTCTATGTAATTGACTACCGGAAGTAGCCATTATTCTTAAGGCTTCTCTTCAATAAAATACACTTAACACTACTCGTCATATTCTAAATTCCAGAGATAATGCTGAAGATGCTCTTATATCTTGTAGTTCCATGTTATCACTTGCGCACAGTCTTATAATTGTGTCCAAAGAGTAATAAGAGCCAATGTTGTGAATGACTAGGATGGTAGGTAAGCATCGGATGAAACCACTGAAACATAGCTTCCAAAAAGCTTTTTTTTTTTTATTTTTATACAAATCTATTAGTCAAAAACCAGCAACTATATTTGTTACCTGCTGATATGTAGTCATTTGCACACATTGAACACTAGAAAGTAATTAGTCATAAACAGAGGTAACAGTGTGAGGAAAGACAATGCTAATGGGAAGAATATTTGTGAGTCAAATTGTGTTTTCAAGTAAAAAATATTTTCCATCTTTGTTCAGCCCATTAGAAAACATTTTGACACTGAAAAAATAGTTTCCAATGAAACTCATTTTTGCTGGGAACAGTTTGTATTTCCAACTCACATAAATTATTATTTCCTTCCTCTTCCTATTCCCTGCCCCTCCCACCTTTTATTTCAGCATTAGGATAGTTATCAAATGTTTGGTGCTTTGTGAATATGTGCTTTGTGGTTGGAGTTAACAGCAGAGCTACTTTTTTTTTATTAACCTTGTTATGTGTTTTTCCATGCAGATTCACTGGGGACTTTTTAGTTTGAGGTTATTTGTGGAAATACATACTACCTGGGTGACTCCCAGGTTTACACTTCAGTGTATAGTATCCAAATCTCCAGGTCACCCCTTTTAACTACTCCTTTTTTGTTAGGGGACTATCCATTAGATAGTTCTTGGTCAAATCAAAACACATTTCCAAAATAGTTTTTCAAACTGAAATGATGGAAAATTTTATTAAAATCCATTATCCCATTGCTGAGTTTCCTTTTATTTCTTGGCCTCTTTCTGCCTAAAATGATAAGAAGTATGGAAAAATGTAAAAGGAATTCTACAATTGTGTTTACTTATGTTTCTCAGTTAGTGGAAAGTGATATATTGAAAGTGAGTCTACCGCAAAATAAGACCATTTGATATTGACATTCGATTCTGTGCATGTGTGTGTTCATTTATTTTTTTCATATTCTCAAAATGGTTTTAAATTGTTCATTTTCAATTAACTGCACTTCTTGATTTTTGAGAATCAAGTAAATGAATTTTAGTAGCAGTAGTATATAAGTTTCTCTTATTTTAAAGTATCAACTAAAGGAATTAAATATAAGATATAGAAAAATAGCATTAAAATTCAGATTGAGATCTGAGTATATACTCTGTAGTATATTCTACATTTCAACGGTAGGATACCGCCTCATTTGAAGCTAATTTCTGGTTCTCTGAAGATGTACAAATTTTATGATCACCTCATACAGAATTGCCTAAAATATATAATTATTCTATATATAATTATATAGTATAATTATATATTGCATATATGTATTATCTTGCTACTGGATAATTTTAAGTATATCCTTTTAATTTATCAATTAGATATTTGGTTTCTATAAAAATTATTCAGATTTATATCAGCAAAGGACTTTGTAATCAGCATACATATACCAAACAAACTGGGGCTGGCATGTAGGAAAGGTCTAGAATTGCAATTTCTGTGGCACTGCAAGTTCACGAGATAGAACTCATTTATGTACAAAAGCCAGATAAAAATGCCAGAAATGACTGGGAATTGTTAGGGCCTAGATTCCAATCACAGCGGAGGTTATTATAACTTGCATCAAAAACGTCCCTTAAAAGGATTCTGTGTGCAGAGATGGGCTTTGGGAAGGTGAATGGATCTTCTCTAATTCCTCAACAGCACATTAACACATCGATGTGTTCACAGCTGACTGTGCTGATTGGAGGACGTGGGTCACCGCAGCTCCGACCTGCCAGGGTGAACTCTCGTCTCTGCACCTCCCTCTCTCTCTGGGCTTTCTGGCTGCCGTGGGTTAAACAGTTTTCTTCTACTACGCCCTTCCACCATCATACCTCTTCCTTGGAGACAGACAACAGGAGCTGAGACCTCTGAAACCGTGAGCTAACATAAACATCTCCTCCTCTGAGATGCGCACAGCGCTTGAGGTAAACCCTGAGATAAAATAATGGCGGTCTGACTGGGTGCAGCGGTGCACACTCGGATCTCAGCTCTCTGGGAGACTAATGCAGAACAGTTTCCAGCTTGAAACCAACTTGGACAATTTAGTGAGACCCTCTCACAAAATAACATTTTAAAAGGCGTTGAGCTTTTGCTCGGTGGTGGAGCCCTTGCCGAGCCTGCTTTGGTCCTGGGTTCAATAGGCAGCATCGTCGTCATCGTCACCATCATTGTGCTCCGACCTCTCAACATGCCACAATACACGGAATGAAACCTCAACCACCCTTTATTGTTAAATAATTAGGAATGAGTACAAGGAGGGAAAGAGCCTTCTGTTTCCTTGAGTACATCTTAGAGCAGAAAGAGAGAAGAGCGGCGTCTTAGAACAGATGTCAGACCCTAGTGTCATGGGAACATGTGGGATCAATTTACCAGCGTTGTGAGAAAATTTACGGAGACTTTTAGAAATGCATGAGAGGGAAGAAGAAGGATTCCAAGAACATGCAAGATTCTGAAATCACGTTACTAGAGACTACAAGTTTTGAATGTGTAACTTTTTTGTTTTTATAAGGATCGAGGAAAACAGTGGACATTTAGTTACCACAGACACTTAGGCAATACAGAGAACAGTGTATTGGTTAGACTGCTAGTTATTAACGAAGATTCACGATACACTCCTATATCAAGACATTGAATAATGTAGTTGACATTTCTTTTCCTCAATGAGAGTGATTTATTTTATTTCTTTTTCCTCAAACAGACTGAGAAGGTAGTCTGTTGGTATGACAAACTGGTGGCATCAGAGATCTAAACTCCTTTCCATTTTTGTTTCTCACGGAACTTGCTCCAAATTGAATGTGACTTATCTAACCCACGTTTCTGCCCATGAGAGAGAGAAAGCAAAAGAGGGAGACAAACATCACCCCTTTCAGAAACCAGCTAGAAGTTGCATAAATAATTTCTGCCTGCACTTCATTTTCTAAATCCTACTCATAGGAACACATCGATTGCAAGGGAATCTTGTAAATATTATGTGCTTTAGCTGCTTAGCCACGTAACCAGCTAAAACTTCAATTCTTATGGAGGGACACATGATAAAATATTATATAGATTCTTTGTACATCGTCAAATATTATCTCCAGTGTCTAACAAGTATCAGTGTGCCAAGTGCTTAGATCTCATTTAATCTTCACAATAACTCTGAAAAGTGCACCTCTGATAGATCAGAAATCTGATACTCAAATCATTTTAAATGACTTTCCCAAATCCGAGTAGAAATTACATGAGCAGAGATCAAATGACACTCTGTGTAGATCTAAATAAATCTTTGTTATTTTTCAAACGTGATACCTTCAAAATATGATAGCCTCAAATGAATGTGGAAGTGATAACCTACTTGACAAGGTTAACTGTGCACAAACCACTTCTAATGTTTTGTAATATTTATGAATTGAAAGGGAAATAGAAGAGATGTGTGTGATATTCTCTCTCTCTCTTTCAGTTTTTTGAGACTATATAGTTCAGATTGCCCTTGAATTTTCTGTGTAGCTCAGGTTGATCTCAAAATTGCCATGATCCTCCTGTCTCAATCTTCTGATACTGGGAGTATAGACAGGCACTAACATGTCTGGCATGATTTCCTTCCCACTGGGGGAGAAAGACAATTCAATCTTTTATATAATTTTAAGGCTCTTTGATAAGATGCTTAAAATGCAAGGAAAATGCATTCAACTTGTTATTGTGCTCTTGAGATTCTAGCATTATGCTAAACATCAATTAGACAATCGACATACACCCTTCCCAATCACACAAACCAAGTATCTATGATGACTGTTCTTTTCTACTGTTAATGATGGAGGAAGGTATGAAATTGACTCTGAGTTCATTGGAGGAAGAAATTTTTGTCTAATTGTCCCTGTAACCCGAATGGCCAACAGTAAGGACTTAATAATTGCTCTTTGAACTAGGTTGGAGTTTAGAATATTCCATACTATCGAGAAAGTAACTTTCGATTTTTTTTTTTCTGACAGCCATGCAAAAATGTATTATTTTTTTTGGGATATGAGCATTGGTTTCAATTTTAAAGTTTTCAGGATCAAACTTTCACTAGAGATTATTTTAGACATATTCAACATGTATTTTATAACAATTTTAATTTCCAATATTCTGAGTCTTTTGTTTACTTTTGATTTTGAAACAAAATTAATTTTGTTTAATATGCTTTTGAACACAGGAAGATAAACTTTTGTATTCCTTGACATCTACATAATGACATGTTTTACCCAGTCTCTTTATTTTGGTGACAATTTTTTTTAAATGTAATATCAAGTAATGACTAAGGCTTCATAACAGATCTAAACAAAATGAAAATTCAAAACATCTAGAGAAGACATAATGGATGATGGATTTCTACAATTTTTGTACGATTATTTGTCATTTCTTTTATGTGCAATTGTTCCCTCTATCTACAAGGGATAGGCATATGCCTAGAACTTGGGATAGTACTAAACCATTTATGAATTATGATTTTTCTGTAATATACACCTTGATAAAATATAGTTTATAAATTAGAAATAGTTAGAGATAAACAACAATAACTAATAATGAAGTAGACAATAATTCTCTTTGGAATATCCATATTGCCAGAATAAAAACTCATGCACACTGGGACCATTATTAAGTAAAATGAAGATGACTTGAACACAAGCACTATGATGCTGTGATAATTGATCTACTAATTGAGATAGCTACTGAATATCTAATAGGTGGGTAGCATATACAATGTGGATAATCGGAAGAGAGGGGTGTTTCATGCACCATGTGAGACAGAGAAAACTGCATGATACTCATTATACGACCCAGAACAGTAACTGATCTTCCACATTTATCAAATATGTACTGATTTATTGCCTTAAAGAGAAAAATAGTCCGGAGTGAGAGATGTGAGTCCTGAATTCTATGTTTGGCTCTGCTACCAATTTATAGGGTATAATTCTTTAGCCATATCAGCTGTTTCCTTATTTAGAAAATTAGTGCTGTGTTAGTTGATGCCCAACACATTACTTATGCAACAAATATTCCTTGGCTTATAATTATCTGCAGGTGAAATGTCTCATCACTGATTAGCTGGGACTCCTGCTCCGTATCCACCAAGCAGCAATCTAACAGTCAGGCTACATACTTACTTGTGGGCTTGACTACAGAGGACCCTGCTCACAAGCTCATTCTGGACATAAACTTTACGTCCTTGTGGCTGCGAGATGGAGAGACCTAACTTCTTGCTAGCTGTTGCCTGGGGGCCCTCAGAAGGTGTCCACGGTTCCTTCCCATGGGGGCCTCTGCATGGATTTTATAGTGTGGTTGTTGACTTCATAAAGGAAAGCCAGCGCTCTCTGTTCTGCTAAGAACGAGTCCTACACATTTAGATGTAATCATGGGTGTGACCACCACCACCTTTGCCATCCTCTGTCGGCTAGAACCAAGTAAGTTTCAATTTCATTCATGGAAGAAGACTAAAGAAGTCATTGGAAGTCACCTGCAGATACGTCTGACACGAAGCTATTGAACTACTTAAAATTTGGTTTTTTCCAGTTGTATCATTTTATGATTATTGAAGAGACTCATCTGATTTATATCTTTATAATTCAGCTTTTCATCCTCAAGGTTCGGAAAGGCCCAGACTTCCTACAGACTTAGAACTGACAAAACCATGGCACCTGTCATCTTCCACAAAGCCAAAATGGTCAGTAAGGAATTCCTACTCTAGAGTCAGGGACTCTAAGGGAAAAAGAAAGTAACGAAACTAAAGTATCCTAAGAGAAGCTCAGATTTGGCTACAAGTGAAGATAATAACAGGTCAAGGGGAAAAATTAGGATAAAGACCATGAAGACTAGCTTGAACAAATTAAAATGCCTAAGGGTTGTGAAAAGGATAAGGGTATTTTGAGGTGAGCTTCATGAAATCAATTTTTATAATTAATCTAAATGAAGTACCAGACACAGAAATTACATCTGCTTAAGGGGTTGTTCTTCACTTTGGCTGCACACTACAATTACCAGAGGAGTTTGTACTTCCCCAAAGCTCAGTCCTATTAAGCCAGAATCTCATATGCAGCTAAGACTGAAACCAGTTTCCACACTCACAATTCAAAGTCCGATCTGAGGACCGACCAGCAAGACCTGCAACACCTTGCTGAAAGGCAAAGACTCATTCATTTCTCCAGATCTCCTGAATTGGAATCTACTGTGCATTTTAATAAGATTCTAAAGTGGTTCCCACGTGACTGCACTGGTCAAAGACCTAGGGCAAAACACAGCAGCACCTCATACTCTAGTTGAAATTTCCGGCCCCTTTTTTTACAATTCCAGTAATTAATGAGGAAATAAACGAGTAGTGCAAAACATGCTAAAAATGATGGGGGGGAGGGAAGTTTTGTTTATTTGGTTGCTCATTTATTTATTTATTTTTGTACTAATAGAATTAGGGTCGTGCTAAGTTTTTTACACCTTGGGAGACGAACATGGGCTTTCTCATGCCAATTCTGATTGACTGGTGGTGGCTGCCTGGAAAACTGCTATTTTAAGATTGCTTTGGCTGAAAGAGACTACCTTGATAGATTAACCATGTCTCGGGAAGATGACATTTGTGCTATATATTTGCTGAGTCTGTTCTGGACTTTATTATCCAACAGTAATTTTCATGACAGAGGATATTCATTCTGAAGACAACTGACGGACTAAGGATGCTTCTCTGCAATGTATCCGTCCTATTAACTCATTCATTCTTTCACAGATGCATTCACTCATTGCTCCAATAAATGTTACCAAATACCAGTTTTATGGCTCAGACACTGACTGTGCTGGGTGTCAGGTTTCTATGGAATGAAAGTGACCTTCCTTTCAACATAAACACGCCACAGCTCCCTGCGGCTCCAAGAGCAAAGCAGCCTCACATCCCCATCCATCTGCTCAAGGCTGAGGAGGGGACTAGCTCCACCAGGTTTTGATTACTCGGTATGTCAGAGAGATACTTAGCAGGATTCCAAGATATGATGTTTCAATTCACAAAGCTTCTTGCTGAATTTTACAGACTGCAGAGCTAGAATAACTTCATCGTGACCTTTAGAAAAACCTCTCCATGAAAATGCGGTTTAAGCATGATTAGAAATAGCTAATCCACTAAGAAAATATCATAATTTATTAAGCTGTTCTATCACAAATCTTATAGGAAAAACATTTTAAAAGATTAATTCCATATTTTAACATGAAAAAAGTAAAATGACTGTAGGTGGCTCTCCTTGAAGCCTCAAGTGAGGGAGATTTTCCACTTACATTTCTTTCAGTAATAAAGAGCTGCTGGAAGCACTACAGAAATGTTTTTTCGTGACCGTGCCAATATACCTGGGCTTTCTTTCAAACAGTGAGTGATTCTTTTGAATTATGTTTTTCAGCCAAAAATAGTGTGACTCATAAATTGCATGAATACATTCCAGCTCATAATTGCCAGGTTCCGGTTGAGGATTTTAGTCATCAAGCGTAAGCTCTTTTAATTTTGCCTAAATCTTAAATTGATATAACCTTCTTCTTATTCTTTTTCCCAAGCACCAATGACCTCCTCTTTCCTTTGTCACCCTTGGATAACACACGCACACACACACACACACACACACACACAGAGCAAAAGATTTTCTATAAATCATAGTGTGTCACACATTAAGATTGTCTCGCAATGATGAGTCATTACTGAGTATCAGTATTCAATTTGAATGAAATCCTTTGTCACTACATTAAAAAAAAAACTATTAACATACTGATAAGCTCAGGATTATTTATATAGAAAAATACACTTAGGTTCAAGTTAAATATATGGAAACTGACAAGCAATTAAGCAGAACTTCTTTTTCTGTGGTGCTATTTGTCAGTTGTCTAAGGAAGATATTTTAGGAAAACTGCTTTTGATAAACAGAAAAATTATGCTGGCATTTCCCTCTGCCTTTCTATTTCTTAGCTCTTGTAATTTTTCTGAAACATACAGATAACGCAGTCATTAATTACTGGAGATTAAGAGAAATATCTTAAGAGGAAATTAGATGCAGTCAGTGAATAATTTGTGAACAATAACAAATCAGTCAGTGAACAGATAAAATAACTTTATTAAAAAAAACTGAACTCACCTCAAATGGTAAAATTTCATTGGTGATAGTTATTTCCATAGTAAAAGTGTATTCTTTTTATGCAAAACAAAGAGTTCAATTAACCCTCAGTATGTTTCTATTTTCATAAACAAAATTAATGGTATTTATATCTGGAGAAAATGGCCATCGCCCTTGTTCATTTATGAAATGTCTAATTTTCCGCTACTAACAATTCTCGTGCCTTTGAGCCTTATACACCACCGGGATTGCGAGGCTGGAAGAACCTCCGTGAGAGACTTCAGAACACACAGAACACCAGGGGGACACCCAGAAACAAGTGGAAGTGACGACTGGTATGAATGTCTTTGATTTTCTCCAAAGCAGATTCTGGGTTGCACATAATATCTGTTCATGTAGGTTCAAAAAGAAAATAAATTTAGGTAAAAGGATGTTAAGGTAGTAAAGCTTGATCATGAGCTTACATCACCAATCTGCTAGGAATGTATGACTTTTCTTGAAAAGTCTATCATACCAAACCAAATGACAGTGAACCGAAGAGAATTATGGTTTCCTCAGATACTTGGCCTTCCGTACATTCAGCTGTATTTAAATGTCAAGATGTTTGTTATGTTTATAATATTTAGGAGAAGATTTTATTTTCCTCTTCTTAGTCATGCTGAGATGATTCACTGTCTACACCTACATGCTGCTGCTCAGTTCCCACGGGGAGTTCTTTGACATGAGACACGCAGGATTTGGTGCTATCAAGTGAAACACCAAGCTGCAGTAAGCCCACAGCTAGTTCTCCTGGTGTCTTGCCTAGAAATCGAGGCTGAGAAAATCTCTTTTTTTCCTTAAACACGTCCTCTTATTTGGCTTTCCAGGTTTTCACAGGTGGTAAAAGTATCACAGAAAACATCAAAAGAGGCAGCCCAATTTGGGGAAGGGAGAAACAGCAAGGAAAAGAGGAAGACGTTCTTTATTATCGGTATTTTTTCCCATTTGAGTCTTCCCAGGACAGGAAAAGTAACACAATGACATAGCTCTGATTTGTAACTGTACAGGAGGATCAAGAGACAGAGATAAGCGTAAATTGCTCTTAAAAACAAAGGAATACAAAAAGAATAAATCAAGAGCAACAGATTCTAAGGAGGACTAGGAACAAAACTCTTATCTATTTTAATCTATTGATTTATATATTACAATTATGGCTTGATTTTGACCTTCTTTGGAGCTGCTTTCTCACAAGCATCGATTTCCCACAGAAGTTGGACTAAGTCATTAACATCCCCAAAGCACTGTATGTTGTGTCTATCCTCCAGACAAATAAACATGACATAAGAGTTAAGAGTCTAATTTTTTAAACAACTGAGGCTACTTTAAATGAATTAATACATGTAGTTCTCAAATATAATACTAAAATATTATATCACCAAATATGTGATTTGTCTTACACATTCTTACCTAGTACACTGGAAAGCCTGTTATTCCCCTTAAATGGAAGGAAGGAAGGAAGGAAGGAAGGAAGGAAGGAAGGAAGGAAGGAAGGAAGGAAGGAAAGGAGGCAGGAAAGAAGGAAGGAAGGAAGGAAGGGAGGGAAGGAAGGTCTGGTATGGATCTGAATGAGTTAATCTATCCAAAACTAGAATTAGGCTGAACTCAATGGTCTTAAATCCAGACTAGGAGAATTTAGAAGGCTACTCCAAATTCAGAAAACTCAAAGGTCTAATGACCCTAGAGAATTCGGGAATGGACCCTAAAATCATCAGATTTGATTAGGAGAACAAAGTCACATATAATTGTACCGGATAGTTCCCCAAAGTACTTTACAAAGTAATTTGGCAGAAAAGCTGATTGAAGTAGAACTTTTAATAGCATTCTGGAACAATTATTTCAAATGAGGTCTTTACTGAACATTAGAAGAGACAGAGAATTTTTTTTACTTTAATAAAATGTTTGATCCCAGCCCTTTTTCAGTGACTTTGATTTTATTTCATCTGGCTTCTGTATCTTGAAATGGCCAAATGCTAATTCAAGCAACATCATTTTTTTCTTATGATATAAAATGGTAGAGTAAAAAGGATGTGCCAAAACAATTGCTACACTAATCAACCTTTAAAATTCTTGTTTTAAAATAATGAATTTGGCGTGACATACTCACCATTTCAGGTAACCATAGCTTTCAAAAAATCCTCTTAATAATATTGACAGATTTTAAAAATATTTTCATCTATCATAGCTATCCATAAAAATGACTAAGTATGATGACAGTGAATAAAGAACTGGAACCAGGAACCCACCGTGGCACATCGTTTATGTTTCTTGTTCAACAAAGAAGAAAGTATAAAAAAAAGAAGAAAAAAGAATAAGGTTTCAAGAAAGATAGCTAATATAGAAAAATAGGATTGTAAAACCTCAAAATTCAAGATATTTAATTGATAAAAAGATCTGACAATACAGGAAATGTAAAAGATACAAAGTTTATGCTTCAACCAAGATACACCATGTACAGGTACAAAATAAATGTGATGAATGTAACAATTATATGTACATTGTACCAATACATGTTCTTGGTTAAAAAATAAAAAATAAAAAAAACAAAGTTTATGCTTCAAATGTTTTCTTCAGGTAACCAAGTTAAGATACAGCACTTTCATTCGACACAAAATTTTATATTGGCTATTCTGTGCACGATACTGCCCTAAATATGTAATAATAGTCGAATATTATGAGATGCACTGTATACTTTCATTTCAAGTTCCTCTTTGGTAGGCATTCATTAAACTTCTGTGACATTAAGTATTTCTTTAGATGAACAAGACAAAGCAGAATTCAAAATTTGGTTGTGCTAAAACTGTTACTTAAAAATTATAACTTTATACATGAAACATAAACTACATTCTGGTTTTCTTAGGATTTCTATCACTGCCGTAACAAATTGCCACAGTTTTATTGGTTTAAAACAATACAAACTGATGGTCTTAGAGTTTGCTAGGTCAGAAATTCAATATAGATCTCACTGGACTAAAATCAACAAATCTATCACCTTGCGGTTGAAGGATTGAGGACTCTTGTTTTCTCGGTAATCTTTCAACTGAGAATAATTTCTGGATTCTAGAGACCTCTCAAATCCTCTGGCTCATGGCTACCTTTCTTCATCTTCAAAGCCACCAAGGGTGGTCAAGTCCTTCTCATTGTACTTCTCCCTGACCTACTCTTCTACCTCTTTTTTCTTTAAAGGGCTCATGTGATTAGATTTGGACCACTTGGAAAATTACAGGACAATATACCCAATCCCGAGGTCCTTAATTTGATTACGTCTACAAAGCCCCTTTATTATGTAAGAAAATATATTGACCGGTTCCAGTAAGTGACAGATTTGACAATTCAAAAACACTATGAAAAATATACTTTCCTACCACATCAAAATATATTCTTCTTAGAGAACATGTATGAGGATACAAAAATATTTTAATTTGTTTACAGATACAATTTATCTCAATTAAGTTTTTGTTGCTTTTCCTTTTAAAATGTGTTGAGTTTCTGACAAAAGAGATTTTGAAAATGTAAAGTACCATCATTTATGCGGGCCATAAACTTTTTCCCATCACAGATCCTATTCATCCTTCAACATTCAGCTCAAATATTGGTTTTCCAAGTTTTCTTTGACCATCCCAGTCGGCAGTGACCCTTCATTCCCCTGAATTCCTGTGCCTTGTAGAAAAGCTATTTCATTCGCGTGTGTATCCATTTATCCATTCATTCAACAAGTGTCATCATATCAACATATCTTGTGGGTTATTAAAGGTTGCATTCTAAAAAAGTTACTAATTCCTTAAATATTGTTTACAGATTTCTCCAATTAATGTAAAGAACCCAATAATTCCTTTAAAGTCATATGTCTACTTCTTTACGACTCTTTAACAATCTTGAATACAGAGATCATAACTTACACTTTTTTACACCACCATGCTATAACTATGGTTTCTAGGAATTCACTGAATTTTTGTTCCATATGCCGCAAATGTATCTGAACAGAAGCTGATATAGAACTCTTGGAAGTGTGGATTTAGATGGTTTTGTTTGAATTAACCCCAAAACTAACTGAAGTATTCTTACTAAAATGCTATATCATCTATAATTTAATTTGTTGACATCAAATCCCCAGAAAAGTATTACATACGCTTGACATTGCAGAAAATAAATCATTTCCTCTTCCCAGTGCAATGTCATGCATGCTTTTAAAGGCTTCAATTTAATATATTTTTAATTTTAATTTTTTCTTCTTTCAAATAAGTGGATATGTGAATAAAAATTAACATAGCAGGAATTTGTAGGAGTGAAATAACCATGAACCATATGCATATTGAGCTGACCAAATATGTACTAAATTAGGAGTGAGAAAAAGATTAGTATTATCACAAACTATCAACATGTAATAATTTAAAGATTTTTTTAAAGGAGGAGGAAATTTTCCTTTTTAATTCTAAAACAATCCATGGAGAATTTTTTTTTTAATTTTTCTATCTAGGTTTAAGCCTAGAGTCTAAGCTTTAGAGGAAAAATAGTACAAGGTATTATTGTATGAAGTTAGGCACTGTCTGCTGATATGGATAGGCAGATAAGGATTCCGAGTTTATTTCTGTATAATATCAAGATAGTGACACACTAACTAGATGATTAAAACACAGTGCAAAATCTAAGTATCTAAATAAGGTTAGCATGAAGAACATGAAATACAGGATTAAAAGAGATGTAGTTTTAAAATATTGATATTTATTCATTTACTTATTCATTGATTCAGTGACAAATACGTTGCATATTTGGCATGACCCATAGAAATATACAAGTAAACAATTATTTTCTTAAAAACATCATAAACTGTTTTAAAAATATGTAGTATAAAATATATAATCATTAGCCTTCCCATCCAATTGAAACATTTTCTCAGTTTCTAAGGCATGATTCCCCAAATCTGTTGGAGCACTTGAGATTTTAAGTATTTTGTTTAATTACCTGTGTGCAATATTATGGTTCCTGATTTGGTGCTCACAAAATGGGGCTCCTGCCTTGTAATAAATGATTTGGTTAAGTTCTTTTACCATACTGTTGTCTGACATGGATAAAATGACACTTATTAGTAGCAATGGTAGACAAAGAAGATGCTGTTTTAATATGTTTAGCTATGAACACTAAACATATTAAAAATACAAATTTCCTCAAAGCAACAGCTGAGGGACAACTGTTTATAAATACTTTATTTCTGCTGGACTAAATAGTGCTATTTTATATAGAGTGTTTAAACATAACTTTGCCATAGAAAAATAATAAAATGAAAATTTATACAATTTAAGCACAAGAGAGGTCAGGATTAATGGTGATCATAAAACATGTCAGAAATAGTTTTAGTCAGTCATGGATTTCTAAAGTTAGACAAACATCAATTCTATTGTCACTTTACCTTTTAAAAGATTCTTGGAGAAATATAATTATGAATAACAGGAATTTTAAACTAGGAAAACATTATATAAACATTTATTTTTAAACTATAACAAAAATAGACAATTTTCCAGAAATAGTAGATCCATTATTTTGACAGTATTATCAAAAACTATTCCCCACAAGGCCCCAAGTTCGATCCCTGGCACCAAAAAAAAAATATTCCCAAAATACTTAAGGGCATACATGACTTATGGATTGGTCATTGCTTAGATTTCAGAAAACAGGAAAGCTATTCAATTGACTTCATGACGTTTAGCTACTATGAATTAAAAATCTAACACTATTACCTTGTTTCCAAAAGGTAACAGCCAAATCTCATATAGGAATATAGATACTAAAATACTAGTACCTCAAATCCATCACTATCACAAAAGAGTAGACTGTGAACTAAAGCTAAATCTAAAAATTAAAAGATTTTTCAATATTTGAACAATTTGTTGTCTTGGTAAATTAAAAAGGGAAAGGCCTGTGATTCTTTCAAACATTTTTAACTTAATGTCCTATCCATTCTTTTAACCAGCTAACCTAGCAGTTTTGAGTTTAATCTGGAAACGAAAAAGTAAAAGGATCAAATGTAGCTACTTAATCAGACCACTCTCCCCAGTGATTCTGGGTTCATGCCGGGTGAACTGTGCCTCTTTTCCAGGTATTATACATTTGTATAAATTCAGGAAACAAGAGAAAGTGTCTACTGCTGTTACTCCTATTACTTAGAATTGTTTTAGGTGTTCTAAGCCAGTAAAATAACAAAAGAAGATAAGAGATGTAAGTTTTGTCTGTTATTTTGTATATTTGAAATTTATAGTGGCCCAAGTTTTCATAACTATTTTCCATTGTGTGTATCGTTTTATACTTAAATTCTACTTACCGTGCTGTGAAAATTGCTGTATTGAGATTACATTTATTATATTTCTCCAGTTTATCTTTTCAATGACCTAGGCCATAATTATTTTGCATTGTTTTTTATAATTTGATTTTTTAAATTATTATTTTAATGGTACATTTTAGATGTACATAGTGATAACATTCATCATAGGGGATTTGTATCTGTACAAATACGTACAGGTACATGATACATCTTGTTGCTTATTTTTTTTCTGTTCCCCTCCCCTCCCTTCACCCCCTTCTCCCTTTTTATTTACAAAAGCTTTGTTTCCATTTTTTCCTTCTATTTCTTTTTTCTCTTGTCCATCTATTCCTTTCCTCCTCCCCCTCCCTTGGCATTGTGTTTTTTAAGAAAGATAATTCTTAACTATATTTAATATGCAATATCAATACATTTAATTTATTCAATAATTCTCACTCATATTTCCTGTAATTGTGATCATAATATCATTCCAATATACATTGCAAGACAGTATTTCATAATATGTACATTTAATTTAGTGTACATTTAATTTAGTGTTTTATTGTGCTTACCTTCACTTATATCACACTACACAGATCAACACCTCTGGACTTGGAATCACCTAAGTCGGAACAGGAGCAAAGAGGGGTCCACGGAATCCTCTGTCCCAGCTCTGCGCATTCTGTCCATCCCCTATGCAAGGCTACCTTCCCTTCCTACATCATCACTCTCTCTCAAAGCTCTCTCTTACATCTCGTTTTGCTCACACACTTCTACTGATCTTTCTTCCAGTATCTCTAAAATTTTGTATGAGAAATACAACAGATCTCGCAATGAAAGGAACCATTAGAGAGATTTTTTTTTAAAGGTTTTTGAGAAGAGTCTCACCGTGTTGCCTGGGCTGACGTTGAACTCATTATGTAGTCCAGGCTGCCTGCGAGCTCATGGCAATCCTCTTTCCTCAGATTCCTGATAGAGAAGCGTTTAGTAGCAAACAGCTAGAGAGAGAATTAGGCCTTATTTGGTCATTCCAATATGAATGAGCAGAGATTAAGAATTAAGTATGAGTGCTATTAATAAGGGATCCAGAGAAGGAGCTATGCATTCCACAAAAATAGAACATGGCTTATGGGACAAGACCGTGGATTCAAAAGGGAGGTTTCAGCAATCAACAAATCCTTTTTTTTTTGGCTCCCTAAAGTCCTATGTTAGCAAACTCGTCAGGTGGATTTTGCAGGCACATGCCTAGATCAGAAAATGAGAAACTGAGCCTTACTTTCAAGAAGCTTTTGGTACCTGGAGTCGGGAAATCAGCTGAACAATTTCCTAAGAAGTCAGGCTGGTCTTTGTCGCATTATTTAATGAAGGCTCTTTTAGTCACATGAAACTGAAGATCTTTCAAAGTAATGGATAAAGTAATGGATAATCTTGCTCGTTCTCCCATGTTTCCTTTCGAGGATGGTGTGCAGTTTGGTCTGTATGCAGAACACTTACTGAGTGAATCCTCACTTGGGACTCTGTGTGTCATGACTCTGCACATTACCACATCCGGGTGACACACAACACGCAGTCCTGCTCTGCTTCTGCCTGCCTGTGCAGTCTCGCCTCGCTTAATTTGCATTTACCTTAATTTGCCTTTCATTTACCTCATAGTCATTCAGACGATTAGCTAGTATCTTTATTTTTTATTTTAAATTTCCAGTGACCAAGGATGAGTCACTGCCCTACTTTGGGTCCTAGTCAGAATATGCAAAATTAGTGATTCTCGGATGCAGTGCGATGCCCCATCAAACAAGCTATTGACAGGAGCAGATTGACCCGGCTATTTGTCCCACAGCAGAAGGCACAAGTAAAGTATGTCTCCATATTTGTGTTAAATGTGGGAAAGTGTAATAAATATGAATTGAACATGCACATTATAATATGGTCCTCGTCTTAAAAGTCAACCAAATTAAAGGATATAACCAAAGTATGCTATTTCTCCTGAAAATTGATTTATTACCCATGAATTAACATCTTAGAACTCATGTAATTTATTTTAATGTAGAAGTAACATGCCACAAACCAAATGTGGCATTTTGATAATTTCAGGACAGAGTGATCTGGCTTTAGAAACCAAGAAAATAGGAATAGTGTGCTGAGATAGGTTAATACGAATCACAGCTGGGGAGTGCTTTATTCAAGAAGAATGATTAGAAGCAGCTTATCTATCGAATTTTGAATCACAGAGATAACAATAATCAACATATCAAGAATAGTTTATGTCTATTGGATCAAGACATTCAAAAGAGCAATTATTAAACAACTTTTAGAAGGTAAATTTTGATATAAAGAGAAAAGTGATTCAATTTCTTGACTTACAAAGCAAAATATTCTTTCCTCCTCCCTCCCCATATCACCACCATACTCCTACAAAGCCCACCACCAACTTTAAAATACAAATTCAGAGAGAAATATGAGTAAAAATGCAAGTAATAGAGCACACTACTTTGAACAGTTCCCTGATTCATTGTATACTTCCTTAATATCTTAAAAAAAAATACTCCTATTTTCATTTTGGAGTAGTCTCCATCATTTTATCTATTTTTTTGACTTGTTTTTTTATTAGATGAGGTCAAGAGAAAAAAGAATCAATTTAAAGGTATAAAAACTTTAGAGTATACATCAGTTCTATTAAATAAATGCTTTTAAATACAAACTTTTCATAAGGTTTAGAATTCAAAACAGAGTCCCTGCAAAGACAAGTAAGCTACCTTTTTTGTTCAGATTTTCCCACAAATTTCCTCATTTTCCAGCTTATGTAATGATTTCCCCACCAAAGTTCAGTCAGTTCAATTTTCTTAGGTAAATATTAAGTATGTTTCTTTTTTAAAGTATATTTCTTAAGGAAATAGAACTAGTCTGCTTTAGAATTTTTCATTGACTATTGTTTAAGTTTTGCACAGCAGATGTCAACAAGGAAAAATCTACATCATTCCCTTCTCATGTGAATCACTTACATGAGAGAGATTTGTGTTTAGGATACAAAAGAACATTGCAGCATTTGTAGTTTACTCTGGCTCTTTCAAGGCATGGAAACACATCAACACCTACTCCCAAAAACTAATCTTCACCACTACAGATATAAATATAATTATAATCCCAGCATCATGAGTTTAAAATCAGGGACAAATATCCAGTTTAAAAGTAAGAGTGGGGGCAAGAGTACTATAATGCTGTTAATGGGGAAAAGAAGAAAAGAAAAAAAAATAGCAAAAACAACAAAGAAAGCAGATGAAAAAGAGAGTCTAGTGAAGCATTTTAGTTCAAGCAAAATGACAAAGGGAAAAGTCAGGTAATCAGGACCATTACTGAACAGACCTGGCACAAGACTGTCGCCTAATAATGAAAACTGGAACATTGCCATGGCATTCAAAGAACAACAAGTGTGCATTTCTGCTGGGCCTGCGGGTTTTGATGTAACATGTGTGCAAGCACCTTTTGCTTGAGGCTGGCACTGTTTTTAAAGACTTCAGGACAAATTAAAATAACCTGGAGGCGAGAAAATGCACAGAATCTAGGGAATTAGTAGAGTTTGCCTTGCTTACCCATAGATTCAACCAACCTGTGATTGAAAATATTCAGTAAAAAAATTACTGAATATGTACATTTCTCATCCTTCTCGAAATACCGTATAGCAACTATTTGCATATAATTTACATTTTATTAGGTATTATAAGTAATCTGCAGATGGTTTAAGCATACAAGAGGGTGTGCGTAAAATTATGTGTAAATACTATATCATTTTATGCAAAGAACTCAAGGATCCTTAGATTTTGGTATCGGGAGAGGAAAGTTCTGGAACAAATTCTTTTCAGACACCAGGAAATGACTGTGTGCCCCAATTTCTTCCCACCCCCAATTTCTGAAGTTAGATACCGTTTTGTTTAGATTTAGAATCTACCTCAAAAGCCCCATGTATTCAGAAGTGGGGCTGGGGCTTTTGGATGGTAATTGTATAGTGGCAGGCCGACTATACTCATCAATAGATTCATCTGCTAGTGAATTCAGCAGCTGAGAGAGACGTTAGGGACGGGGCCTAGGTAAAGGCAGGTCACCTGGAAGGATGTGCCCCCTCCCTGGATCCTCCTCTTTCTACTTCCTGACGACCATGATATGAGTGGATTTCCTCCACCAGACCTGTCCACCATGCCCTTCCTGCCTTGGAACCAGCTGACTATGGACTGAAAATGTGAGCCAGAATATATCTCTCCTCCTTTAAATTTTAGGTGTTGGGTATTTTGCCCCAGTCATGAGGAAAATGACTGAGACACACATCATCAGAATAGTGTTTATGTAACTAACTGGGAGTACTTAGGTTATTATAGCAATGTGACTTAAATTAAAGGTAGGTTTAAAAAGCAAAGCATTCTTCCAAATGAATTAGACAGGCCCTTAATGATAATTCGCCAATTCAAATTGCATATTAGACCAAATGTATTTATACCATGCATTTTCTATGAGGACAGTATCACCCTCAAGGAGTCAAAATTTGTTTCTTTAGGATGAAAAAAATCTTTCTCTTTTAATGTATAAAACAGAAATATGTGAAATATGTATAAACTTGATAAAAATATACAGTATAACTGTGGTCTTAAATTTTTATTGCCTGGGGATAGTTAAGAAAAATAGTTTTAGAAAGAATCTCTTCATGGGAGTAATGTGACAAAAAGTTTGAGAGACATGTGAGTTAATTCCAGGAATAGTATACATGAATAAGTTTAATTCTATCATATATTAAATTAGCATATAACACTACATGCCTAATCTGTAGTGTTGAAAATAAATTAAGAGCAAACAGATTATTTTAAATATGTTTTCATAGCATTAGGGATTTAGAACTAGAATTTCATAAAAGCATGCTATCAGTAAATATTAATTTCTATTTTCTTTCATTAGCATTAGCTTGAGTAAGCACAATTCTCTTTCTTTAGAAATAGTGTTAATATATAAATGTTTATCAGAAAAAATTAATATTTACTTAAAAATATAAACATCCTACTATGTATACTTACTTCTATGCAAAGATAATACAGAGGCATTAATCTCTCGATCAGTAGCTCTCTATCAGTAGACATTAATCTCTCCCTTGTACGGTGGCTGCAATAGCGTCCGCATGCCTAGATGTTTAGAACATAAATTTCTCTAGGTGGCCTGGAGTGAGCACGGTGTTCTAGGGCTTTCTTCTCAAAGCACCCTTTCAAAAGAGTTTATGCTTTTACCCCCTTGAGGCTATAGTGACTGTACTCTTGCCAATTCCTGAGATGATCTTAAGGCATCGTTTTTCTCATCCCTGTGCAAAGTAGTTAGGTCTTCACTGTAGACCTGGCTAAAAGCTGCCAGCAGTACCTATGGTGCTGCCTGAATATTGGGCAGCACTGAAATTTCCTCTGATGGATCAGTTGGTTCATTGCCTTTAAACTCAGCTCCCTACAAAGTCCCGAGACAGACAAAATGCAAACAATTTTTTTTAGCAATATGTAGCACACATGGCCTCTAGGCCAGTTCTCAAGTCTTATTCCTGATACCTCACAAGCACTGATGGTACATCCACTTTACTCACGGCATTCTACTCTACTGAGTGATGACCAGAAGTGCCCAGCAAGCTCTGCTTGTAGCTTTCTAGACTTTCTCTGGCTTGATTCTGTAAACCTTTCCAAACTCCTCCCACAAACCATTTCCAAAGGCTTTGATCCACATGGTAACGTATAATGACAGCCTTCATCCTATTTATCAGACACCAGTTTTCATTATCACTAGCTTTCCCGTTGCTGGAACAAAACACCTAACACGTGGACCTTAAAGGAGAGATTCATTTGGCTCATGGTGTCAGATGGTACAGTCCATGGTTAGATGGCTTAGAGGCAGAAATGACTCGGCCGAAGGGCATGCCAGAAAAACACTGCTCAACCCAAGGCAGGTGAGAAAGGGACACTTCTACAGCACATCCCCAGTGACCCACCTCTTCCAACCAGGCTGTACCAACAAACTCCATATTCAGCTGTGAATTCATCCGTGAATTAATCCCCTAATAAGTACAGGACCCTCATGACCCAATCACCTTCTAAAATCCACCCCTCTGAAAATAAATAAATAAATAAATAAATAAATAAATAAATAAATAAATAAATAAAATAAAATAAAATAAAATCCACCCCTCTAAACTCGTGAGATTAAGGGAGGGCCATCTTAAATCTAGTCCATACCACTAAGAAAAGTTAAGCTTTCAAACGGAAAAATATATTTGGAAAAGTATAGCATATTGAGAAATAGAAGCCTTAGTACCAGGTCTAACTTGTCTTCTATGAAGAGTCAGTAGGGCAAGTACATTTCTGGCTTAAACACTTTGTAAGTAGATGCTGACTATTTTTGCTAAACTTCTCTTCACTCAACTGATTTTCTGAGCTGAATATCTTTTGTAAGCCAAAATTGATCTCATTATAGAAAGGTTTGCAAAAAAGATTAAAGAACAAATTGTCTTGCTAATTAAAAGGGTAAGAAAATCAATAAAATGATGACATTTAAATTGTCTTTATTTACTAGGACTCTCTGCTCAAAATGAAACCACTGTCCTGTGAAATAAAATGAATGTTTTAATGGACTGCTCTTCTCTTTATATGAAAGGAAAAAAGAAAAAAGGAAAGAAGAAAAGAGTGAGGCAGAAATGAGAGTGTATTTTCTAGAAAATGATCATCATCTGCTGATTACTAATAGCTGATGACTATTCATTAAGAATTTAAATTAAAGAACAATTTAATTAAATCCATATTTGTAAACCACATTTGCTTCAAACCACAGTCCTAAAGAAAAAAAAATTTCATTTTTTCCCATTTGTAATGTACTCCTAACTTGTAAAATTTGACCTTTATTATACATTAAAGTTGCATGAAAATCATGGAGGAAAATATGAAGACGATAGTTAAGAGAGGGCTGCAATCAATTAGAATCGTTGCATTGTCATTCATCATATTGCTCCAATTCGGAAAGCCGATGATTATTGCTAATACACTTTACTTGAAAATTTTAACAGGCTAACACGGATTTTCTGAAGTGAAAGTTAATAGCTCACTAAGAGTCTTCACCACAGATGACTTCACTATTCTTAAAGAGGAGGAAAAAAGAAAATAACCAACTTGGCAGAAATAGGGGAAGGGTTTGTTTTAGCCCAAGTCTGAGATGTATTGAAGCTCTGTTTTCCAGAACATTAACTTTGTTGACCACAAAATAACACAGTGACCACATCAAAATTACCTAACCAAGAGTTCTAGGTCAAAACTAGCTATTTTACAGAAATTGCCTCTTTCTGAGGTTTGTTTCAGAAGTGCGTTTTGCCAAGTACTTCGACAGCCCTAAGTTTACACACAAAGCATTGACCCTTCAAGCAGTGGGAAGCAGAAGCCAACCTTAATTTAACTTTGCATGCAAGATCTCTGTCATTTGTTGGGGTGGGGCAAGGTATGGAGAAAAGACCAAAAAAAGAAAAAAAATGACCCATACTCTTTTCCTGCTCTTCTGTAAGTTGCAGCAAAGGTCAGCCCAGTTTGAGCAATGAGGAGATAATGAATTCCTGTTCTCATAGTATATATATATACATAATATATAATATTACATAATACATAATATATTATATATAATATTTTATATAATATACATTATATATATATATATCTATCTTACTCTATTTATGCTTAAACTGTCTTCAGTTAACCTGACATCAAACTATCTTCAAATACTTCCAGCACTTCTTAATCTTGCATTTTTGTATCCTTTTTCCTTCCTCTGTGCTACCTTTTTTCACCCATCCTATTGTCAGAATATAAAATGCTGGCTTTAGTATGTTAAAAATGTTTTAACATTTGCTAATATCCTTGCAGCTAAATCAGGGTCAACACAGGTCAAAGGTTCTCTTTTTCTTGTAATACCGGTTTATTCTTGGAATTAGCAGTAGACCCAGGCTTCACCAATAATAGACAAAATGGAACCATTAATATAAATGGCTAGTAAACATGGGCACAAATACTCGTCATCGTTGATTTTAAAAAAGCAAAATTAAGACATATCTACAATGTTCTTTTTTTTTTTTTTACACAATGTTCTTTTAATGCCAAAAATGAAATAGGCAAATGTCCTTACAAAATTTCTGTCTTGGAATTTTCTTTTACCATTTTTCCAATTTTCAACAATGACTAAAAGTACTATGTAGTAGTTTAATAACCAGAAAATAGTAAATCTTATTAAATATATATAATAAAATACCTACTGTATAAAATAAGAATAAATAGAATAAGAAATCTTAGAGTTCTACTCACCATTCAAAGGTATCTACAGATCAGATATTTGTACTTTTTTAACCATTTTTTCTATTCATAATCATATTTTTTAAAATGGTTTTACACTCTAGGCTCAATGTTATTTCTCTTCCTAATTTAATATAATATTAACATCCACTCATACACTTTCTTCTCAGAAAAAGTCATGCAAATATATAAATTGAACCACGTGAAAGTCATTTTTATAAATCGAATATGTTCAAATATCAGCGATTTCAATTGCTTCAATGAACGGTTTTAACTGAAATTATATTGGTGATAAAAGTGACAACAAAAAAAGTAAAAAAAAAAACACAAAAAAGTAAAACAAATATGATAGTTTTTTTATATGCCAATATTTACTAGCTAATTCATGTTTACCTACAAGAATAATATACAAGATGTTTAAAATATGAAAACTTATTTAAGACGAATAGACAATATGAGGAGATGGTGTCAAGTCACCTAGTCTACTCACTTCCTGAGAATGAGTACTCTGAAGAGAACCACTACTCTGAAAAGAGTAGCCAGCAAGTCACTGGAGTTGATGGAATCCCGTCCATTGACAGTCATGGACTGGTCTCACGCCAAAATCGAAGTTCACATGTTGGTCAGAGCCATGGCCAGACTCCATGCTACGCTGAGGATGTAACTTGGTGTCATTGCTCTGACTCAGTAGTTGGTTCAACCACAAACCGTCTGTATTCTGCAAATAAACTGCATCCTGCTAATGAGGAGTGCTAACCAGAAACACAGTAGAATATGCCATTGTTTACTTTTTTAGCAGAAGTCAACATATACCAAAAAGACCCAGTACTCAAAAATAGCTCTCCCACAGTTGTCTCCATTTACCACTATGGTTGACTCATTCTTTTTTGTAAAGCTTTGTACTAGCTAATCCATGGTATTGTTAAATTTACACATCACTGAGACTGACATATTAAGACACAAGCCTATTTCTTTAAAAATGAAAATAATAACGTAAGTCATCAGACATCAAACAAGTAGGCATAAAAATTTCAGAATTTCAGAAGGGAAAGATCCCATTGATGGTAAATTCATTTTCTTCATAATTTGTCTCAAGGACTGATGGTTTACATTTTCATCCAGTGATAACCTGCTACTATTAACTCTCAGAAATCCAGACAATATCCAAACACTAATTGGATTTTATGCCAGAAAATTCTTTGAACAGAACTCACAGTATAGTTTATGGAAATCTTGCCTAGCCTCTAACTGTGGTAATATTGGAAGCCTCTGCAGACACCACAAGGGGCTGCCTGGCCCGCAGCTCCCCTTGCTAACAAGGGCCCTCACACACTCACACGTGCAGTTGGGTCTCTGCAGTGTGTCTGCACTTCAGATACAGCATACCACTTACAGTAAATGAAACCAAAGACAGACAATCAATGGGCCTAAGCTAAACCAGCAAAAAATAGTTCTTTGGAGACCATGGAAATGGGACTGAATGAGCTACTTGGCCTCTCACAAGTAAAATAATGTAAACTCAAGAGGGGTTCCTGACCATCTGACCAGGATCTACCATGCTTCAGAGAGAGAGAGAGAGAGAGAGAGAGACAGAGAGAGAGAGAAATTAAACAGGCACACAGAGAGAAATAGAGATAGAGATGAGAAGCTTTGTGGTTTCCATGAAAGACCAAGAGAGAGCCCTCTTTGGTAGATTTCCAGCTCCTGATTCCAGTCCTTTGTCAATGACTTGCTATATTTTGAGATGATGAATCCCATGGGTACCACTGATCCCTCATAATATATCTCCCTTTACTTCTCAAGCTAATCTGAGGTTGTGGTTAATAAGATACAACAGCAACAAACAATACTAACTCCTATGGAGTGCTAATAAATGTCAGCTAATGTTTGAAGTCTTTATAAGATCATCTCCCTTACCTTCAGAAGGACTTTATATGATAGACAATGACCACTCTCAAGCTTGTATTTGGAAGAACAAAGATGTGACCCCAAGCAGCTGTCAATAATGACCTACCGTTGCATAATCACGGAGTGTGTATAGAGTTCCGTGAATTTTGGTATTAAGCTATCTGTACCAGATTCATCAGGAGTCAGCGAAAACAAAACAAAACAAAACAAAAACATTGAAGAATCAGCTCTTAGGCCCAAACACAACTA
Source organism: Hystrix cristata (assembly GCA_004026905.1). Taxonomy (NCBI): domain Eukaryota; kingdom Metazoa; phylum Chordata; class Mammalia; order Rodentia; family Hystricidae; genus Hystrix; species Hystrix cristata. The sequence goes on along the minus strand of PVJO010001639.1, from coordinate 13,066 downwards.
CGGAATTACAATATCTAGAGGACAGAAATTTTTTCAGTCATTTTGAGGATCATCACTCAATGATCTAAGCAAGGGATATGAATGATGCTGGGCTTGTGGTAGCAACCTCTGTGTGTGTGTGTGTGTGTGTGTGTGGTTGGGAAGGGCAACAATGCCATTTGGATGAAGAATTTCACTTGCATGTCTATCTTCCAGATTCATCACGTGCCATTAATCTTGCCACTGTAGTGCCTGGTTTTCTAAGATTCAGAGTCTAGGCAAGAAGTAGTGGGCTCCTCAGTGGGAGGATTTATGCTGCCCTGGGAGCCAAAATGGGCTATAGAGATTGTCAATCTCAGTCAGAAACATAAATGCTCTATTTTTGAGATCCTAACCTAGAAAAAAAAAAGAACTGTGAAAAAATTATTTCCTAAATCATAACATTCCTTTCTGTGCACAGACGTCAGGACCATTTTCTTCCTTGAGTAGAAATATATAATTGTGTTTTTATTCTTTTTCTACACCACAGGGGTTTTCCAACATGCTATCATTTGTGCAGATGGAAACATTATATCTCTGAAGAGTGGGAAATCCTTTCTGACATATTTTATTGGTTCTTCTGGCCAGGAAACTTGACAAGCTATAAATCCCTTGTTTACCATTAAGCAGATTGTGAAAGACAAGTTAGGACTGAGCCATTTTTACATGAAAATTGCAGTTGGGCAATCAATAGCACCATCATTCTAAGAAAATTATTGCTGTATTCGGAGGAGGTATGATCATCAAGGAAATTTGATGTTCTCTTTATGTGTACGCTTACCAAAATAAAAAGCTAAAAATAAAATCTAGGACAGTCCACAGTTGCCATCATTCTGACTAATAACAATAATAATGAAGGAAAGCAGGAAATAAACAGTTGGGGTTGAAACAGAAGATGTGGCTTTCCTTTCGGATGCCACCTTCCATCAGTGTAAAGCATGGGAGATATGAAAGGCCATTACTCAGATGTAATGGTACAACCCAGTCTCATAGCCAAGTGTACCGGCCATTCATTAATTTTAAAAAGAAAATTGCATGTTTTAATGTTTCTCTATTAATGAGTTCTTTATATTTTAAGACATCATGGAAAGTGCATAGACGCTGAAGTCACTGTCCTTTGGCTTTGCTAAGAGTGCCTATTGTGCACAAAGCTGTTTCCCTCCTTGGCTGCAGGCCACTAGACTGCCGGTCCTTCCTTCCCCACCCACCTCCCTGCTCCCTCTGCGACACACAAACACTTCAAATCTTAGGGCAAATATGTTTCCAAAGGTCAAAATCTGCAATCTTCACAGATGACTAAATTAGGCTTCCCACTATATAATTATAAATTCTCCTGTATTTTTTTTCTTCATGGCTCCTCTTATTAATCTAATGAAAAAAATTATTCATAATTATCAATTTTATATTTGTGTTCTCCATTTGACATAAACTGCATGAGAACGAGAATCTTGCTTGTTTTGTTTTGGCTTTTTGTTCCCACCCTAGCACCTATAAACCCTAGTGCCATGCACAATGCGAGGTGTATGAGAAATGTTCATACATGTGGTGATTGTGTGTGTGTGTGTGTACTTATGTAGGTGTGCAAATACATATTCTTGAAATATGGATGCTTATTCCCAAACTAATATTGTGCCTATTGTCACTGGATGTTTCTACTTAAAGAATACATGATAATCTGTTATTATTGGCTCACTTAATCCAAATTAAGTAAAAAGATTTAAGGAGCCAAAGCCTTCCATAGTTTGTCCAATACTTCCAGTATTTCAATGCAGAAAGCACACAGTAGGCTTACTAGGAGATAGAGATCTATTTCCTTTAGTCTTTTTCACTTCCCTCAGTAATCCCAAGTGATCTTAACACCTTTTTGTTTTTTGTTTGCTTATTTACTTGTTTTAAATTATTCTTTTCTTTTGGCCAAGTTATAACTCTCTTCTTAGTAAGAGTGACCTAATTTTCCCCATGCCGTTCCTCTATGTCCCCCTACAAAATAACAGTGTCTCGAGAACAGAGACTTCAACATGCACCTCATTGATGATTTATACACCCAGACCACTGCTGAATGGAAGGGCAAAGTGTTTGGAATGGAAGCTGTGCTTCACATTAGGGTTTACAATACTACATTCTATCATGTGGTCTTTCTAGCTCATGTGTCAAGGGCCACATGATTTTGAGTTCTTCCTTTTTCAGAAGAATTGAGTTCTGTTTAGTTATATATTCTTTTAAGCAGCCATTCCAAGCACATAAAGAATACATCATGTGACCTTCTTTAATGGAGAACAATCTTGTGAACCAGAGGTCTAGACGTTTGATTTAAATTAAATATTGTATCCAGGCATTTCAGTAGAAATATGCTACGGAAGACAAAGACAACCAAATATAAACCTTCCTTCAGTAAATTCCCAAAATCTGTTAGCATTCTTCCAAGTATATATAAAAATTCTAATACATATATATATATATATACACACACATACGTTGCACATACATATATATCAAAGAACATATCGAAGTTAGTAAGTGCATGGATACATTTCTTTAACTTGTAGTATAAGTGTTAGTTTAAAATAAATTTAAAAATATCTTTGCTACTCCCCGACCAAAACAACAATGAAAACCACAACCACAACATCAACAAAAACAGAAATCTTTTTCTAATAACTTAGAAAAGAAAAAAATAAGAGGATAAAAATGAAAACAGAAAAACAACTTTAAAAAGGTAAGACATAAGGAATAGAGTTATGCGATGAAATGTGAAAATATACTTAATAAATAAGCATACTACACTGTATGACTGACAGAAAACATAAAAATAGAAAGTATAATCCTTATTTTATGAGAAAACCAAATCTCCTAAAACTTTGGCATAAGACTAAAGTCATGGGGCATTTTAATTAAAATCTCTGTAAGTCACAGACTAGGAGTATGCATTGCACTGAAGATCCAAGAAGAAGTAATAACTTATTTTCCTGCTTCTTGGGCTTTTCAAGCTAGACTACTAGGATTCCAAGATTTTCAGGGCTTGGTGTCTTTTCTGATCGAGTTCATGAATTCTCACTGTGCAAAGATGGAGGCGTATTTTCTTCTGGGAACACAGGAAGGAAGTGCATATAGATCCTTAGGAATAAACTGTCATGGAAAGATTTTTAGTTATTTGAGAGAAAAGCAAAGTTCTTCATTTACTGTGTTTCCAGAATATTTGGCATACAGAAAGTAATTTGTACGTACTTATTAGAAAGAATTATATAATCAGTTTAAACCAAACAAACTCCTTTCATTATAACCTCATATAATTCATTCTCTCAGAATTTTGGAAATCAAGGGCGTCTCCTTCTTCGTCAATCAAACTCCAGCTTAGATGCACTAGAGGGACATCTCTCTGTCTTTCCCTTTTGAATACCTAAGTCAAGACAACAAAATATCCAGATTTTGTTTTGTTATTTAAGATCACTCCAAATTTGGATAGGTGCCAGTAAGCAAACTCATAAATATCTGTAAGCCCATAGAACTTTCTCTGCAAATTACCTTGTACTTTGCATCATTTGGATACTGAGGTTGTTATTTTGCATCCAGCATGGGCAAAAAGGAAAACATGGTGCATCCTCAAAATACTTCGTCTTGGTTAATGCTCTTAAATACCTTGAAAAGTGGATATTTTTAGACTTTGTTTTCAAATAAAAAAAACTGAAACTCAATATTTTCAAATTAAGAGGGACTGAGCAGCATATCCAACAACTATGTTTTCTTTCTTTTTTTCTTAGCAGAATGTTAACCTTGTTGGTGTTGGCAAAGTCCCCAACCAAAAAACATCTCTTGGGCCTCTTTGTTGATAAAGGAAATCACACAGTGATATTTCATACAGTGATATTTCTTGACCGTAAGATAAGTGACTTCACTAGGAGGGATTTCTGAGGAATCACCTTATACAGGAAATAAACTCATATAATACCACATACACAGTTTTTGCTCTTGCCATGTTTTCATTCTTCCTGCCATAAACACAGATCTATAGGCAAAAGCTCTGTAGAAGTCATCTTGAACAGACAATGAGGGAAAAGTCAAGACTATCAACTTAGCTTTAAGGAGCCACACAACTCCCTCCTTCCTAGTTTAACACGATCTCTTGTATGCAGCAAAACCCTGTCTGTACCTTGAGAAGCCCACCGGATGTTGTTAAATGATGTAATTTCTTCTGATTCTATATTCAGCAAACTATGCTAAAAGAAGACATCAAAACCTTAAATCAGTTAGCTAAAGTAATGTTTCCAGGGCTGGAGTTGTCCCATGAGTCCATGTGTAACCTAAGATATAAGAAGAGCTTCTTTACTGTATCCTTTGTTTTCATGCCTTTCTCAAGTATTATGTAGAGCTTACTATCAACAGACACTGTGCTATCTAGGGACCAAAGGGAGACATGGGACTTCTAAGAAGTTTACAGTGTAGTCTGGAGGATATTGCAAATAGGTATTTAAGCAAAGAACAATTACAATAGTGGTAAATGCTACAAAAGTATATGAGAATGGTAGCACATAAATTGGGAAGGCAGTCTTCAACATCAGAGAAGACTATAGAGAAAATGTCAAGACCATAGAGAAAATGTCAAATAAGTGTTGCCTTCTGAAAGATGAGTACGGACCAGCCAGACACTTAGTATTGAAGGAAGTACATTTCAGGCATACAAAATAACATGAGTACAGGTTCTGTGTTTCACTGAGGGTTAGGAAATGGTTCAAAGGGAGGCTGAAAAAGTAGGCCTAAAATATAAGCACTTTCAGAATATGCTCAGATTTTGGACCTTTTAACAAAAGCAATAGAAACCGTGGAACACCAGTAACTAGAAAACAGATATAATCAGATATAATCAAATGGCTCTTGGTTCTAAAAACAAAAACAAAATTGTTCCTAGTCATGTACCAGGGATCAGTTCCAGGACCTTCCACAAATTCCAAAATCCACAGATACCCAAATCCCTTAAAAATGGAGTGGTATTTATATAGAACTTATGCAAATCCTCCCACAGACTTTAAATCTTTTCTAGATTTTGTGTGCTACCTGATACAGAGTAAATGTAATTAAGCAGTTGTTATACTATATTGTTCAGAGAATCCTAATAAGAAAAGCCTGTTATACTACAGACACAATGTTTCTGAATATTTTCCACCTACACTGGTTGAGTCTGCAAAGGCAGAATGCACAGAGGCAGAGGGCTGACGCTACTAAGGCATTTTGGAAAATAGTTTGGTGATGCAGAGCTAATTAAGATATTATTATTGTATTGTTTCAGCAAAGAGAACTTGGTGAATCAGAACACAGTGTTCTGGTAGGCATACCTAGCCAAATTTCTATCTGCTTATTGCACTCTTTTACTTCTTTGTTTTTGGATTAGGAGCTTTTTGTACCTCCATTAAATAGATTTTTGCTAGTGAAAATTAGGTAGATCATTGTGCAGACCTAAAGGATGGAATTACCTTATTTAATTCCCTCTCCACGATTCCAAATGAGTTGTCAGAAAAGTAACTTTCCCAGAAAACTCCTTCACCTCTGAGGACTGTGTCTGCGTCATAGTCTGAGCACCAACAACTCATCAAGCACCTGAATGTCTCAGACACTCTTACATTCTTTGCCTACACAATCTCTAATTGTATCAACAACTCTATTATCAAGGAGCATTTTCAACATGATTTTGTAAGTGAATGAACTGATTCCAAAAAACTCTTTGCTAAGTGGGAGACTTGCCTTCGATCTGGACTCTTGGTTCGGATTATTCCCAGATCGTCCTTAACTTTTTCCATTGAAGATTTGATCAATTTCAAAATAATGTTTTGTAGGAGAGTGAAGAATACTTTCATGCCTAGACTACTAAGATCTTCGCCTAGAGCTCGGCAAGGAACACGGACAAGAGCGATTAGGAGGAGACGAACTGTGTTTACACGAGGGTCCTCTATCCTTGGGCAGGACCAATAGCTGGTCTTGTCAGTCAGTGGTCTGTTAGGAACCAGGCTGCACAAGTGGAGGTGAGCAGTGGAGAGGGACAAGATCTTCGTCTCTGCAGCCCTCCCTCCCTTTCATCACCGCCTGAGCTGCGCCTTCTGCTGCGGTACTAGGCTGCCACAGGGACCGGGCCCCACTCTGAACGGTGCATGCCGGGGATCTAGGCTGCGTGTTCTTAATGAGAATCTGATCCAGAAATCGTCTCCAGCTTTACCTCCAGTTCAGGGCAAAATTGTCTTCCACAAAATCGGTCCCTGCTGCCAGAAAGTTGATGAGTGCTTTATTAATGTGTGTATTTTAGCCTAAGAAACTCAGAAATGAGGAACTCATTAGTGGTTCAATGGTGGACTCAGGGTTAGGGGTGTAAATCAGTGATAGAGCACTGCCTAGCATGTGGAAAGTCCTGAGTTTAATCCACGCCCCACCCCGCGCACGCGCACACACACACGCACGCGCACACACACACGCACACACACACGCACACGCACACGCACATGCACATGCACATGCACACACAAAGTTCATTAGTCTGGTGTGATAGCATGAACCTATGATGTGATTCCAGCTCTTAAGGAAGCTGAGGCAGGAGGATCTCAAGTTAAAGGCCAATTTAATAAGACCCTGTCTAAAAACAAAACAGAACCAAAAGACAGTTGGGCACTATGGATGTAGTTCAGTGGTTTCAGCGACACAGCTACTGCCCAGCACAAGCAAAGCCCTGGATTCAATGTCCAGCATGTTAAAAACAAACGAACGATCTGAAACTGGATTGCTGCAGCATTCTGAACAAAGACTGCTACCCGCATAGAAATGACAACACAAAACGTGAGAGTTTTAGGTTCCGAGAGGCTGCAAACAGAAAGAAGGGAAGTACATGGGAGAAAAAAGTGGAAGCAAGGGCTGTATTAGTAAAGTCTGTGAAATTTTGAAATTTCTGACCTCTTTAGGGTCATGAACTTTTTTTAGAGCAGAGATTCACAGAAGTCTTCATTTCTCAGGAGCTTCTCTTTTAGTCACATGTGGGAAGCTGGAGATTTCTTTCTGCGTTGTTACCTCTCACTTGCGTCCAGCTCCAATAATCTTGACGCTGCAGTGACATATGTGGAAGTGTCCTACTCTGATCTTTTATATCGTCAGGGTGGAGATGGAAACACGTATCAGCTCTTTCCTAACCTGACTTCAAACACTATATGAAAATGTCTCAGAAGTGCTTGAGAGCAAACTTATATTTAGAAATAAGGTACGGAAGGTGTTCAGAATTCAGTCACAGGACTAGATTTTTTTTTATCTATTCCTTTTATTTACTTTTACAGAGAAAACAAACAATGGACATAATATTTCATCACATTATAAACTAACATGTCAAAATAGGGCAAAAATGTCCATCTGTTTTAATAACGATCTCAGCGGGATGTTGATTTAGAGTAATGATGATGAATGGTGATTTAATTTTTACAAGAAGGGCAAAAGAGTCCGTCTGTAGCGAGATACCCAGATGGTGATGCAGGGCTTAGGACGGCCAAAGCTTCACACCGTGACGAGATGCGTGGAGGAAGTGGGGAGGGACAGTGTTCCGAGGTCGACTTTCTTCTGTCTATGTCCAAATCATTTCAACTCTTCCTCCGAGTCTTACTCTCTCAGAGTTTGCTCGTTTTGTGCACATAGATTTCAGCAGACCCTTTCTCATAGCACAAGATGCCAGCTGATGAAGCAATATTTAAAACCATTCTCAATAACGACGAGTGGGAATGGAAATAGCACCTATGATGTAGATAGATTCCATTTCATTTTCAAATATTGTTCTTGCAAATTGCTTTATCTGGTAAAACAGGTCTTCAAAGTGATTTTTATGTATTTGTTTTGAGATAGAATGTCTTATTTCCCCAGTATAGAAAAATGGAAAATTTGAGAAATACAAAAGATTTTTTTTTTTTTTTTTGTGGTGCCGGGGATCGAACTCAGGCCCTTGTGCTTGCAAGCACTCTAATCACTGAGCTAAATCCCCAGCCACAAAAGATTTTTAAAATAACCTGTTTTCTGTATTTTTTCAGTCTTTTCATCTCAAAACTATGATTATAATATATATATATATATTTTGTCATTTTGATAACCTAGTTTGACTGATTTTTGCCTGTGAAACTCTGAATACTATTGCAAATTAGCTTCAGAGACTTTTATCTATTCAACACGCTTTGGGCACATTCACAGTATATACACATGAGACAAACAACACTCATCAACACCCAGACATTGATTCCCAGAGAGCCCAGAAGTGCTAGACACTCAAGTCCATTACCCTGCAAGAGTCTGCCCCAAATGCCTTCAGTTCCCCGGCCTCTTCTCCTCTGCCACCTCGGCTGAGGACCTCCCATTAGGAGACTCTGATGGAGCCCGTCAGAAAAAGAAATTCTGGGAAATACACAGTTCTCAGGCCACAAAAGCTTACAGTGTGATTCCAAGTTAGCAGCAGACACTCAGGCACTTTGTCTGATAGAAAAGTAAAAAGGGCTGAAAACCCCAGTATTCCTGCTTTAAGGATGTTTATTGAAACTCTTTATCATTCCTTATTCCCTATAGATACTCCACATGTTCTACAGTTTAATGAGAAAGGAACCTGATCTTTAGAGTCTACCAAAGGCCTTCAATATGGTAAAGAGTAAACACAAATGTTCGAGTTCTGAACCACATTTTCTTCTTTTTCTGTCTATATTTCCTCCCTAGATTTCCAGTAAAGACTTGGGGCTTGAATTATAACCTGCAAACTGAAAACTTCCAAATCTGGATTTTCATCCTGGGCATCTTTCTATTGACTGGGAAAATATTTGCAGCAGCCAACCAACCCCTACTTCTTTCCAAGAAAAACATCATCAGTTAACTGCTTTAAGTAGAATCCCAACTTTGACCTTTAACCTTTTAGTCTCAAAAACCAAACTGATCCTATAAAAATGATGTATCAAATCACTCTTCTGTGCAAAACTTTCATTGACTTCCACTCTTAAAATAAAAACCAATTGATTTTAGGGCCCTGTGAGGACATCTGGCACACTTTACCTTCCTGACCTCACTCTCTGAGATTTCCCCCCGCACCTCACCCCAGCTCTGCTGGTCGTGTTGTTGTTCTTGTATTCTGCCAAGCATCCTCCTGAATGTCAGAGCCTCTGCACTTTCTGATTATCCTATTTCAAGTGCTTACTTCACTCAGGACCCCTATCAGTTGTCACCTTCTCAATGAAACCTTCCATAACTTCTCTGATAGACTAAAGCTTTATCCAAGAATCACACCCCTTCTTTCACTTCCTTTATTACATGGCAATGAATAAAAGCTGAGTAATGTAAAGAAATGAGAACAGACAAGTCCAATTGTCAAGGACGTATTTGCATTTACCCATAACTAGTGTGTTGCTACATCAAAGAAAGATGTCTCTTGCGTAGTGAAGCTCATTTATCTAAGGTGAATTTCAACAACTCTTATTTGATTTGGTGCATAGTCAGGGGTTTTTATTCTATTTGCCCCTAGATTAACATAATATGCTGACAGGTTCTGGACTAGCCTTTCTCAGTGAAAGAGCACAACTAGGTTCAGTAAAAAAGAAAAATAGCGATAATATTATGCCATTTTTTGACTTAGAAAATAAGCACTATTCAAACAAAATTTTTCGTTCTTTTGTATCATCTAGAAACTTACTTTGACCTGGTATTAACTGGTTTTCTGGGCACATTACTCCACATTCTCTACTGACGATTTATCTTTATGTTTCATGCTCTCTTCTGCCTCCTCAACCTCACACATTGTGTTTCCTCTGCCTGGATGCTTTTTCAGCATCAGTTGGTTTGTGTTTTCTCTTCACCTGAGGCTCACTTCAAGCACCAATCCCTTGGCTAATAATTCTCTGATTTACATAGGGACCAAGGTGCTCCTTTTCATGCTCTTCTTGTAGCACTAGCACAGTTCTTAATGGATTAAACTACACACAGAACGTTAAGTGTCCTGATGGCCTTTCACATTGCTTTTCCTAGAGTGGGTATTTATTCAATATTTTCTGAATGAATGAGTGAATACAGGGAAAGCCAACTGACATGCAAATCTGAATAAGAGGTTCTATAGTCTCACAATTAACATGGAAATAAGATTGTTTTATAGATGAGATATAAAATTCTACACTGAGAAAAAGCACATTAATTTTTATAATGTAACATACCTTGAACTCTGAAGGACAAAGCATATTTAATTTCTTAAATGTTTAGTGAAATTGAAATAGTAATTTTCTCACTCCATTAAGATCATTTTTTAACCCAATGAATATATTTATTTTTTAATGTCTATAAATTTATTTTCTGTAAAAACTGATGAATCTAGTAAAGTTTAATTTCTAATTTATGTACATGCAGGGCTTTTGATTTTTTAAAAATGAGATTTTGATTCCTATAGCTATAAAAAGTATGGAACAACCCTCATTCTTAACTCCATCTGGTTAAGCTCCTTTTTCCCCAGCGTCGTTGGCAAATGAATCTGTCTTCCCTGCCATGTTAGTCATTTGAGATGGGGATACTTTTTATTAGAATTTTCTTGGGTAAAGTTAAAACAAAGAAAATATAAGAAAAAGAAAAATATTATACTGTACAAATATATTGAAGAACATGTTTTCAAAATGAATAGCTTGAAAGATAGTCCCTAAATAAGGAAACATTTCTGCTGGATCTCAATCTTACTAATTTTTGAAATGGAAATACACAAGACCTGTATAAAATCAATTGAGCCAAAATGTTTTTAACTAAGAATTTAGAGTTTTCAAAAATATATCCATAATTTCCTTGACATTTTTGTGCTTTAAAATTGTTCTTTTCTCTTTTAGAGTAGAATAAACTTAGTGATTTATTTCTAGTGAATATAGTTGTAGAAGTGTGGACTCCGAAGATTAGTTTATAAAAGGATTGCAATTCCGCTCTGTGCTAATCACTTTCTCTCCCTTGTTCACTCACTCCCTCCCAGCCCTGCCACCTCCGATCACTCTGGGAGAGATCAGCTACCATGTCGTGACATAGATGAGACACTTCTGGGAAGGTACAAGCTAGCTGCTAGTTTCTATTTTCTGAGGATGCTCTAGCATTTAGTGACATTCACATACCAAGAACCTAAGGCCTCGACAGCCTTGTGAGCCTTCGAAAGAGAATTCTCAACCCACTCAAGACTTCAGTGTCCCCAGACCTAGCTAGTGTCTTGACTACAATTTCACAAAAGACCCTGTACTCTTCTCTTGTTGTGTAACAAATGATCTCATACTCAAGATAATGTGTTTTTATTGTCTCATGGTTTCCATGGGTCAGGAGTCCAGGTACAGCTTTAAGAGTGTCCTCTGTTGAAAGCTTTGCAAAGCTGAACTAAAGCTACATTGCATTTCTTTGTGGATCTCAGGATACTCGCCATGCTGCTTGTTGGCAGGACTTGGGGTTGTTTGGGAAAAGTGGGGCAAACAGTACTGTAGAAAATAAAGCCCCTTTCTTTCCTTTCATACTGTCCTTTAGAGTGAGCCTGACTTCAATTAATATTCTTGTCTTAAAATCCCACGAATCCCACGCTATAAGGGTATCACAATTAACCTACAATTTAGGACTTCTTTATGTCTCTTAAAACCTTCAATTGGACTAAATGGCATCTCCTTCAAAAGTTTGATAAAGGAACACGAATGCACCACTTACGTTATAAATTGAATTACAGCATTGCCAGTTTCATACTGACTTCTCACTGATGGGTTGTCTTATACTTCTTGCTTTGTTGGCATGTCTCAGGGATTGTATGTTGCACCTATCTTAAAACACCCATGTTATGATTCACTGAACCAGTAATCTCTTTCTTTTCCCTGCTCCTCCATCATCTATAACCCTCTTTTACTTGAAACAGATACATAATATTATACATAACATCAGTAAACAAAGGTTTACTGATGTTTTCATGTTTCAAAATGACACAATTGGTTCTTGAAGAGCACAGCTCTGTCTTGATTCCAAACCTTGATGAAGTAGCAGCTGAAAACTGTTGAAAACACTTCCAGAAGTGGGGTACATCTGAGAGACACATCTCCATATCCACCTCACTATGAGAAGGACAAAAGTTCAGGGTGGTGGGGAAGGAAGAGTAATTCACTTTGTCTCTAATCCCATGAATGTCATTCCTGAGCTCTCAATTACCATTGTAACCTGTTCCAAATTATTCCTAAAACAAATGAGATAATGTTATCAAGTAAAAACTGAAATCAGTTATATAAGGCAGAGGTACCTCATGCATATATTGGCTAATTTTTGACAATTTTTCAGCAAAGAACAATGGAGAAAATAAATCTTTAAAACTCTTTTTTTTTTTTAGATTTTAGAATTTAAAAAAATTGCAAATAGCAAAACTCATGTTTTGTTCATTTGACAGATGTATAAAGTTGTACAAACACCACCACAGCTGTGAAACTATAGCATTACCTGCAAGTATTCCTTCATGCTGCCCCTTTATAGTGAATCTTTTGATCTACCCTTTCCCTGACAGCCACTGACCCATTCATGAAATGGATGACCCGTTCATTTCAACTTCTTACTTTAACTTGTGTCATATAAATAGCAATAGATAGCAGGAGATCATATCAAAAGAACCAGATAGTATGTTGCCTTTTGTGCCTGGCTTCTTCCCCCGAGCAAAATGTATTTGAGATGTAGCCATGCTTCTGTACCTATTAATAACTCTTTTCTTTTCATTGTCAAGTTGTTTTATATTGTATGAATGTACCAATCTTTTTTACCTGGTGTCTTTTGAAGGATACCGGGATGCTTTCAGTTTGGAGAGATTATAAATCAAAATTGTACAAATATTCATATGCATTTTTTGTGGAGGAAATATCTTTTTAATAAATATTGTGCAGAAAATGATCTCCATAAGGAAAGAATAAATAAAACCAACTTCTCTTTAACTGTACATAACTATTAATTACTTTGTAGTTCATACTTAGATCTGTTTAACTAAGAACCAAAAAGAATCAAATGTAAAGGAAAATTTAATATTTTATTAAATTAATAAATT